>CAWUFW010003704.1:0-235000 GCA_963921515.1 Calotriton arnoldi | reverse complement strand
ACTTATTGTTAAAAAATTATAAGTGTAAGTTAAATTAAGTAATATTTTTACATTATTTAAAAATGTATTTCAACTGTATGTGGAGGAGGTAATATGCAGTTCATTTTTAAATCTCTAGATCTTGGTAATATTCATTATTTTATATGAAGGTACCTATATATTTTCATTGGGATCATTTTATTTCATTTTTTTTAAAACACATTTTAATAATTTTCAATACATGTTCTTATGAAGCGGAGCTCCACAAACAGCCAGAAACCCACTAATTGTAACTTTACAGATGTAAAATGGTTTGTAAGTGCCTCAACCCATTTCATTTGTGGGCAGGGAGGCTTTTAAGTCTTAAGTCTTCACCGGCTTTTAAGTCTTAAGTCTTCACCAACTCTCGACTAACTCTCCACTTTGAAATGATGAACTGCACAAAAGAGGAGACTTACCCCTATGTGTGGGAGTAGGCCTACAAAGGAGAATAGCTAGGCATGTAACTTTACCTTTGTGAATCGGCCCGCAAGTATACATATGCACGTTTCCACTAAACTTACTTCAGTGGCCCCTGACCTAATTTCAAACATTCACTTGGAGCATGATTAGCTAAGGAGTACTCCTAAATACTTGAATTTCGACAAGCAGACCTGGCAATTTAATATTTTTTAAAATGTTGAAAATCTGTCCATGTTGCTGGAGTAAACCTACAATTTCAAGCTTTCTGGTTTTTGAAATATTATTTTAAGTGGTCCTCTACATTGCTTGCAACACAGCCATCCATGGTGATGTAAAGGGTACATTTTGAGTCACACACTTTCACTTTCAATTCGAATCATGCAAGGAGTCAATTGACGGGGTTCTGTTGATACAAATCATTATGACGTTGCCTTTCAGCAGCGACCGAAGGAATGTTTCCTTCTATTGTGCCCTTCTTCTTCTGCTGCTCGCCCAGACTACGCCCAGACTGCTTTCCACCACTTTAAAATAATTGCTCGTTTACGGGCACATCTACAAACACACCAAGTGCGATGTGTACCGCCGTCCCAGAGGAAAAGTTTATCACATAAATAGCACGGAGCCTAAAACATATTTCAGCATGTTGACAGCTCTGCGCCTCAGGTTAACCACTTTGTCATCTAGAAGAAAGGTGTCCTTGATACAGTTAGCATCAGGGCCGCTCCTGTTTGTAGATATCAATCAATCAATCAATCAATCAATCACGGCATTTATAGAGCGCGCTACTCACCCGGGAGGGTCTCAAGGCGCTGGGGGAGGGGGTAAGTTACTGCTCGAACAGCCAGGTCTTGAGCTGCTTCCTGAAGGCGAGATGGTCCTGGGTTCGCCGAAGGTGAGTGGGGAGGGAGTTCCAGGTCTTGGCCGCCAGGTAGGAGAAGGATCTTCCTCCGGCGGTGGTTCTGCGGATGCGTGGTACGGTGGCGAGGGCGTGGCTGGTTGATCGTAGCTGGCGTGTGGGCGTGTAGAAGGATATCTCACTTGGTGTTCTGCCTGCTTAGCTGTGCTATATTTTCTCAAAGGTGATCCAGTCCATTGTAAAATATGTGTGTATGTAAATCCTCCAAAAACAATAGAAACATTTGTGCTTATTGTCTGCAGACGGGCCTCGCGCGTGCTTAAACGTTGAACCTGCATTAATTTTGCCATTGATGAAGTCTCCGAGATATTTCATTAAAAATGAAATAATGACCCAGGAGGTTGACGTAAAATAGATTTTCCATTTTTCTCCCCAATGCTCTTCAACATGATTTATGAAGCGCACGTGCGTGAATAAACTGAGACGCCGTGCCCCAGAGACAATAAACTGGCCATCCTTCTGTAGTTAGCGGCTCGCGTTATGGAGTGGACGGTGCGGATTTGCATTGTGCGCGGAGCTCGTTTTTAACCCCCTAACTGCGGCTCAGACAACGGGAGGTTCTGCTTGAACCGCCCTCCTCCATTTATCATCCGTGTCACTCGCTTTGCGGTATAAGTAATGAGGATTTATCTATTTCACACCGTCGCAGTGATTTTAAATTGTAAACGCTGGATGGTATTGATTAAGAAATTACACACAGAGCTGAATTGTGTACTTCCGATGATTGTTTTACACTTAACCGAGGGAGCCCTGTGCATGCTTCCGGGAGGCAGCTTTTCGAATACCAAGCAGTGGCTGAAATGAACTCTGAATTCTCGTTTTTATTCAGCATTGTCGTTTGTTTCAATTGACTGTGCATATATGTATATAAACCTATTTGTATCTGGATACCCTATATCTGTCAACAACACATTATTTTGTATTCTACGAGAATCCATTGCCTAGAGGCTTGATGCCGGACTTGGCTTTCATTAAACTCACTAATGCTGTTTTATGGAGTTTTATGCTAAGGGTAGATGCAGCGCTGCTGGAACAATGTTCATTCTGGTAGGTCGGTCACTGTGTTGATTCAAGGGAACCTTTCCGACGTCACAGCAAATGGTATGCAGTGCAACCCAAAGCCGGACCTAGTTACCACAGTTTTCTTTTTTCCATTTACGGGGTCCCTCTGATAAATAGTGCATAAAGTCGGCACCCAGCTAGTGCTTGAAATCTTGGCAGTGTAACAAGAGGACTATCGGGAGGGTTGATTTACTTACATTTTGTGTTGGGTTTGCATCACAAAAATCTGTGCAAATTATTTATTTCGGACTTACTTTCTAGCTTCAAACTTGCATGCCTAAAAGTCATGAAGCAGCGCTTTGCATTACTTTGCGTCAAGTGGCTGTTCCATGGGTGGTACGTGGGTGTTCCCATTTAACCACCCATGATTTTTGACACAAAGCCCTATCTACTAACAATAGTAGAATAATGACTCTCTGAGGCAGATATTAAAAAGGAGAATGGTTTTATTTCTCCAAATGTTTCTGACTTTGCATGTATGCTGCACTGTACAGCACACACCCATGGTGAAGTCTGTTCAAGCATCAATGGCCTTCCTCTTGCAGGGACAATCATGAAAATATTCCACCATATTAGTTTCCTGCGCAAAGGTCCAGGCTGCAAAGTCATACTTCTTGTATGTGGTGGATAACCTGAATCGCATATGCCTGGGACCTTCTGTTTCTTGCTCAAGCACTAAAATTGTCTTAGATGCACCAGAACCATGGTGCCCGGGAATAGAGAATGAACCGCTGGCTATACATTAGAATGAAGGTCGACTTCATATACTTTGCTTTGTTCACTGGGCTATACACAGATGATACCATCCGTAAATGGTACAGAACAACACCATTTAGACCCAAGCCATGTGCCATACGGAGGTCCCCATGCACAATCCACTGATCAATCATCCTCACTGTAGCAAATCTACCTTTTCTGCATGGTCACCCCAGATGTTTTGCCTTTTTCTGAACCCTTTTTATCTAGGGTTAAGGGATCTGTGAACTTTACCACTGCTAAACAGTTGTAAAGTTCCTGTGCTTTCCCTGTACTTGCCATATTTAACTTTCATGTAAGTTCATTCTAAGTGGTGTCTAAAGTACACTTATGGCAAGCAAAATTACATTTCATAGGTGAGATGTAGTGTACATTTACACTACCCACATATGTGACAAAATTATATGTTGCCAGGAGCATCACTGTGTTGTGGCTGGCCTGCAGTTTAAATGCACTGCAGGGACACATGGCAGGCAAAATGTGTTTGCCTTGTAGGAAAAACCTTTCTATATCTTAATTAGTCAACTCTAAAATGTGACTTAAAGAACAAAAGAAAGGTTGCTAATAAAATAAGACTAGGGCACACTATATATTGGGGTAGTGTGCCCTCATAGTGAAATAAAAGTCAAACGCTATTTCACCTTGTATAAAGGTCTTTTCCATAAGTACGCCTAGACGGTATTAAACATGTAATTCTCTATGTATGCTTAGGAAAAGGCTACAAAAATGCTTCAAATGATATTTCCTGCTTATTTGATCAAATCTTTTTTAATGGTGAAATTATATTTTTGGTAAAGTAGGCAGAAAACGTAACTTTACAAAAGTCCGCCTGAACCAGAACTGGCTTAAAATCAGTTCTGGCATTCATCCTGCCTCCAGCCATAGCTACCAGTGGTTGAGCAGTGATTGTCTCAGAATTATGTTTAGACCTAACCAGAGTGGGTTTATTGAGTTGATAGGGGTACACCCTTCTGAATGAATAACGTAATTTCTGACACTATGCCCATAGAACCCTTGGGAGTCCCACTGGCAAGCAAGAACATCAACATTAACCAGCACATTGATGAGACCAAGCTCTGCATTGAGACAATGTCCTAATTATATGTAAAGGCTGCTTCTTTACCATTTTAGCCTGCATTTTCAAGGCCTAGCTCAATTTGAATCCACAAACACCAAATTCAAGTTTACTACAGCCACTAACAGATGCCAGATTTAGGTCGGAGGTGCAGAGAGCTTCATAGTTTGCACTCTGTTAGAAATGGGGGTCTCTAGTTGGTGGTGCGATTAGCTCGTTGCTGCTGCTGCTCACGGTTGGAGGAGGAGCCACGCTACTGGTGCCGCTGCCGCTGCCGCTGCCTGCTGCCTGTTGCCTGCTGCTCTCAGCTCGCGGCTCGCGGCTTGCTGCCTGCTTGCTGCCTGCCGGTCGCTCTCACTCACGGCCGCTCTCACCCGCTCCCACCCGCTCTCACCCACGGCCGTCTACGGCCGCTTACGCCATCGGACAGTTTTCCTGCCTGCTTGGACCCGCTGCGGCTCGAGTCACCTGATCACCCGCTTCGACCCCCTGCTGATTCCCGCCGCTGAATCTGCCCAGCCCTGCCGCTACCTACTGGTGCCTCGGCCCGGACTGAACCGCCGGAGGTGCCGGAAGACGGGATTGCTGGTGGCGGAGGACAGCGGAGGAGGTGTGAAGGTGAGAGGTGCAAGGGGGGAAGACTGTGAACGCGGGCTGTGGTGCAGCTGAGCACCTGGTGCCTGGTGCGCTTGGCCTCCCGCAAACGGCAGGACCGATTCCTCCCTGCTCTGCCCCGGTTTGTCTCGGTCTGGACTGGATTAGACTGATTGGACTGATTGAGCTGAAGACTGAAGACTGAAGCCTGAAGGGCTGAATCAGCTCGCTGACCTGTGCGCTCTATGTGTTGGGCTGTGCTGTGCTCTGTGCGCTGTGCTGTGCCCTCTGTGAGAGCTGTGCTGAGTCGCGACAGAGGGAACCAGAGCTAAACAGAGCTGTCGCCTTAAAGGGGTTCAGAGGCATTGATGCATCGATGCACTGAGGCACCGAGGCACTGAGGCATTTTGGCACAGTGGAGACATAGAGGAGTCCTGCCTGGAGTGTTGTCCGGAGGGGGCTGACCAGAGCCCTTCAACGCCTTGCCTTGCCGGACCTACATAATCTTCCTGTCTGCTGGTTTTCATGCTGCATCTACGGTAGCAGCCAATCGTCCACGTCTACGCGTCTGCGAAGAAGGCAGAGGAATCTGATGATTCCACTCTACCTGCGCAGCCTCTAAAAAACACTACACCACTTGGACGTAAAAGTAAGAGCAACAAGGAATAACAAGGACCAAGGACCAAGGAACGGACAGGGACAGGGACAGGGAAGCAAGAGAATTAAGACCAAGATCAAAACGAGAAGCGCAGCCACCACTAGGTCGCACAGAGAGAATCCTGCAGCTCCAAGAAGCTTCTCTTTGATAACATCTTTGTAATACCCCATAACTACGCTCAACACTTCGCTCAACACACACTCAAACGCATAAAGAAGAGCAAAGAATGAGGTCAGGGAGAGAAAGGCGGTCACTTACCACCGTCATTTCGAATAGGAAAAAAAAGAGTAAAATTCTGGGCGAGTCTGGTAAAGGATTAACCATGGCAGGACCTCATACCCCTCTGGTAAACAATACACTGGTGGCAATCAAAGGAGTATCACCAGGCAGGAATGACACCCAATATCAGCTTCCAGCCCAAAATATACACAACATTTTCGTTTTTAAAAGACGCGGGGGGCTTATTAAACATCAATAACTCTGAATCAAAAGGGCTTCCTTCGCCACTGTACCCAGTGGTCTTACCCCTGACAGATATAGTACCACCACCACCACCATCATCACCTGCTCTGTCGAACAAGGCACAAAACCCAAAGCAAGTCAAGGATAGAACAGCACAAGACGTAAGAGACGTAGAGAGCAATAACGCTGTTGTAGCTCAAGAACAACAAGAACAAGAACCTGAAAAAGACAAAAGAGCTGAACAGCAAAAGGAGGAAAGAAAGGAGGGCATTAAGCAGGAGCTGGCCACATGCACTGATACTGGGGCTGGAGCTGAAGGCATGAAAGTATGGAGCCCATGGGCAAGCATGCTATCGCTATCGCTCATTAGCGATCAGGAAGGTGACCACCAAAAAATCAAACCCCCCAACGACCAGGGCAAGTGGAAGACTCCATTAGAGCCAAATATCCTGATTGCTCCCAACTCAAACTCAAGTCTGAACCCATATCGGCTAGAGGAACTACAGAATCAAAAGGTTAGCAAAAAGGGCGATCACCATCCGCCCACCTGCTCTACGCAAAAATCTCCCCAAACGAACAATCAAACAGCAGAGTATCAGCCGGAGAGCTCAGAGGAAGGAGAGCCAAGAAAAATGTTTAAACCCATTGGGTTACCTGAAACGGGCACACATCAACCAAACATGCGAGAAGAACAGGCCAATAGTCCGGAGAATAATCCAGACCCAGGAAGTCACAAAGACGACGAAAATGAAGCGCCCTACCTCACTGCTGAGGCATGGGCAAAGTTGGTAGCCTCTTACCTACCAGATGTACCTCATGCTGAACCGATCACAACCCAGACAGATTCCCCAACTGAGGAACACTCAACGGGTCCAAAGGATCTATGGGGATCACTCCTCAACACTATGCAGCTTTCACTTAAGGCCATGCAATACCACTCAGATAAAATGGACATTCAGCTATCTCTCCTCAATTTCCTGGCGGTCCATATCTCAAATATTGACAACAGACTGACAGAAATGAGTAATTTCATCAAGAGAGTACAAGATGACACCCAAATTGCACACTCAAGTTGCTCTTGCCCCGCCATCATAGACAAACTTGCAACCTTACCGACACTTATGGGGGAGCTACTCAATGATCTAAAAGAGACAAAAAAAGCTGCAGGCCTAACAAACACCACATCTCAAGTTGACATTATGGAGAAATATGACCTAGCAATACCATCGCAGCAAGATCCATCGCAAGGAGCCCCCAGCTCCTTGGACAAAATTCAAGGGCCCCAGACACAAATCAACTTGATGGAGGTTAAGCCTGATATACATGGAGAAAAGGGGGCTGAACAGTACTATGGAACAAGGCCGCAAATCACTCAAGAGGTTGGACGGGGACTGGATCCTTCTCATAACGAGCCAATAAACTCTCAACAACAAGAAATAATGCTGGCGCAAGAAGGCACCGCTGACCATGCTACACCAGGACAAGTTCATGGCAATGAGATGATAGAAAAAATAAGGTCTGGGCAGAAAAATCGCCGGAAACAGAAGAGAAAGGGGAGAAACAAGTTAATCACCACCAAGAATGCTCCCATTAAATCATACTTTCTGGCACCTGCCACAACCCAAAGAGGAGACCAATTTCTGCCAAGCTTAAACAGGGCATTGGCATTCCCACAGTCCATACAAAGCTCGGAGATTCAGTCTAATCGAAGAGATAGCCCTACCCTGAAGACTTCTTCCACCCAAGGAAGTGGCTCGAACGAGGAGCATACATTGAAACCAAGCACGGAGGAAGCACAGCTACCACAGACAATGACCTCCTCAGCTACTCAGACAAACCTGTTGCGTAACGAGAACGCAAGAAGTTCCAATCCAAGCACGAGGACGGACAACCAGCCCACTGTTAGCAGTGGATCCTCTGCATTATCTAATATAGTAAATGCCCCAGCCAGGCCGAGGGCCGATGAATCAGCATTAACGGCTCTGATAAACTCTGGGACCACTGAGGAGCTGCAAGACGCAGGGACTGGCCACAGGTACCCACGACAGGAGGATTCAAAAATAATTTTGTTCATCCCGGAATATAAATCAAAAGGGAGAGGGGATATCTTGAACAGAGGAAATATTCTGCGACTACTAACTAGCATTAGCAACTTAACGGGAGTAGCCTCAAGCGACCTGGAGTCCGTAGAATTTGTTTGCCAAAAACATCTGGCACACCAAGAAATATCTAAAACAACCTGGGCAACACAGGATATAGCAGAGAGAATAATGAGGGAAGAACAACAACTGAACGCCTGGGGGATCAGATTGAAACATCAGAAAGAAACAGGTTACCCAGAACCTCTGCTATACGAGCTGCAGTCATATGCCGGCCTCAAGCCTGGGAACACGGGCGCCACGAGACAAGCTTACTCAGTACTTAAAGATGCTCGTAGCGCAGAAACAAACATCTGGAATCCTAGGCTAACGGGTGAGAATAAGATGTCTAACAACAGCTGGACCTGGATATCACGAACCATCAATTCCCGACCAGAAACACCTGACAGGGCAGGAACTCAGCTAACAAAGTGCATCAATTAAAGCTCTGCTCATGGAATGTTAATGGACTAGGGTCCAAAGCCATGGACAAAGACCCTTTGCTTTATTTTCAAGACTTTGACCTCATCTTACTGCAAGAGACCTGGCTGGTTGAGCCGCTGCAAATGCAAGGATATAAGTCCTATCACCTTCCGGCCTGCAAGGAAGCTAAGTTTGGCCACCCAAAGGGTGGTCTCGCAATCCTCACTTCTATTAAAACAATAACTACAGCTAAGGAACTACTTAACACGGCAACAACAACTAACGGCTTACAAGCAATTAAGCTGGAACTAACATGTCTCGCCGACAATCAGCAGCTAATACTTGTCAATATTTACCTTCATCCATGGGATAAAAAAGCCGGTGCCAAACTGCTGGTTTCTAATTTATCAAGACTACTTGAAGAAGACGCTACCCCGAATTTTATAGTATCAGGAGACTTCAACATGCTTCTAACAGGGCCCTACGAAAGAGACAAAATAGTTGAAGAACAGTCCTGGATCTGGGGGATTCCACACCAGGAAGCAAGTAAGTGGGGCAAGCAAACCAGCACAGCAAAGAAGCTTCTCAGGGACCTGGAAAATCTGAGTCTGGTTGTGCTGAACGGGCGCTTCCAGGGAGATCGCCCATCGGCAGCTACATTCTATAGCGCCCTTGCAAATACAACAATTAACCACACCTTCACGTCATACTCCCTCTTTAATAAAATAGTCGACTTTAGGATAGGAAGCTCAGACCACAGTGACCACCTACCACAAAAGATTACTCTGGATGCTTATGGTACCCCATCTACTGAGCAACCAGTCCGCTTAGGCACGGAGTACATGACAAACTTGAGAAGAATCAAATGCAAAATTTCTAACTTGGAGAGCTTCCTGCTCGAGGCAAAGAATCTTTGGGAGGACAAAAAGAAGGATAACAAGAATGTGACTGTAACCTGGGCTAAATTCAATGAAATGCTTGGCACACTACACACAAAAGAAGAAGGCAGGGACGTAACCAGAGCTGTTGCAGCCCGACAAAGGTCTCACTCTCCACCGTTGAGCACGCAAGACTGTCTTCTGAGAGGACCACAATTAAAGGAATTAAAGCAACTAAAGAAAGGAATAAATAAAACAATACGAGAACTTCACCGGGCAGGGCCAGAAGCTAACCTCCTAGCCGAGCTCAGATCACAAAAAAACAGCAAGAAAAACTTATCTGGGAAGCTTGTCGTGAAGTCACAGAAACAGCATGGGCCAAAATTCTCCACGATGCGAAAGCAAAAAACAGCGCCAGGTTCTGGCTCGCACTGAAGAGACTACAGAACCCAAGGGCCCTTGGAATAAACTCCCACGTCACTGAAGAGGAGTGGTTTAAATACCTTTGGGATCACTTCAATAGCGGGCCATCAATTAACACACAAGAACCCCTGGAGTACAGCAGGGCCGGCTTAGGCCCGTGCAAGCAAGACGAAGAGTCCAATCATGGCTTTACGTTAAAACAAATCAAGAGCAGAATAGCAAAGGGCAGAACCGAGGGTGCACCAGGCCCCAACGGTATACCACCGATCCTATACAAACGAGACCCGGACTACTGGGCATCAGAACTCCTGCCACTCTTTTCGCACATCATGGAAACAGAGAAAATACCGGAATCGTGGAAGGGGTCCATTATCTCTCCGATACACAAGAAAGGCAGCAAAAACATCGCAGAAAACTACAGACTGGTTGCATTAATAGATAATGATGCCAAATACTACGCAGGATTGCTGCTGGAAGAACTTACAGAATGGGCATCGGAAACGGCATCCATTCCAATTAATCAATCAGGCTTCCAGAAAAGTATGGGCACATCGATGAACATACTGGCATTATCACTCCTAATAGATGCTACCAAACATATCAAAAAACCGTTATACCTGAGTTTTATAGATTATTCTGCTGCCTTCGACAGCATTGACAGGAACAAACTCTGGGCAAAACTCTTCAAAATGAAAATTAAGAGCAAACTTCTGAACCAGTTGATTCTACTACACAGTGACACCTGGATTCAAATTAAGCTAGGTGCTGGAGAAAGTATATCACGGAGAATCCCGACAACCAAGGGTCTGAAGCAGGGGTGCGTGCTGGCGCCGATCCTGTTCAACTTGTTCTTGGCAGATCTCTCGCCAGAATTGGACAAGTGTAATCACCATGTCCCGAACTTCGGAGGCTTTCCTCTTTCGAACTTACTCTGCGCAGACGATCTGGTTTTGATTAGCCGCACCCCAATCGGTTTACAACACCTGTTAAACATTACTAGCAACTTTCCCAGCAGTAATGGACTACGAATAAACCTGAGCAAAACTAAAGTGATGGTTATCAACCGGAAAAACAAACCATACCACTTCCAATGGGATCTGGAAGGGAAGAAACTCGATATTGTCAACGAATTTAAATACTTGGGCGTAATTTTGGACACTAAAGGCACGCTCCTCCCGCAAAAAGCATCTATAAAAGGCAAAGGAACCCTGATGGCAGTCGCACTAAAAAATATTAAACAAAAAATAAGCGGCCCAAGTTTCACCCCCTTACTACAGGTAATTCGAGCAAAGCTCCTCCCAACCGTCACTTACGGAAGCGAGTGCCTCAGAGGGAGAGACGCCGACACCCTGGACAGGACAGTAACAAAGGCAATGAGAATCATTTTTAACCTCCCACGCTATACATCACCAGCCCAAATCAGGCTAGAGTTCGGCCTTCCAAAATAACAGATTGCACGAAAGGGGGCCTACTTAAAATGCTGGCACAAAATAAAAGGAGCAGAATCAGGCTCACTAAATAAATTTTTATGGAATGAACTTAATCGGAAAAAAGACTGTGCAGCTCTGACTTACTTAAAAGACTCCTTGGCCAGCTTAGCCTTAGAAGCTCACTGGGGTACGATTGGGGCCCATAAAACCTTCAAGGAGCTTGTCAATAAAACAGTAACATTTTTGTCCAATCTCGAGGATAAAGCCTCCCTTTCAGAAAGAATAGTTTGTTATCCAGAGCTATAACAGCTGCTCCCCACAACCCTATCTGGGGACTGGATTCACCAGGACCAAAAAAGAAAAATTTCTGCACTTTAGAATGGGCATTCTACCAATACTGCCGCATTTACCGCCATGGAAAGGGCCACAATCTATAACATTTTGCAGACTGTGTGCCGAGGCAAAGGAAGACATTCTACACATTCTGTGCACATGTAAAAACTTAGACAGGGAAAGAAGATCCATATTAAAACCTGCCTTTAACAGATTATGTATTAGATCATGCAGACAGGCAGTTAAGGCCTGCTTTGACGGAGAGGATATCCGGCTGGCCTGCTGTCTAGTTCGCTTCCTGGATGTGGCGGGAAAAAAAACTAAAGGCGACAGAGAAGGAATATAACATCACTACAAAGGACAGTAACCTATAACCTCTTGTGCACTTTTTATACATATTTTAAAAGTGTTTTTAACTGGAAAGTGCTAATTTATTGTTTTGGTATTTTAATCTGATGGTCAAAAGTGCAAAGTCCTTCCGCCCACTGCAAATTTGACTCGAAACAAATTACGCTCAAAGGAAGAACAATGCCACCAGAGACTGTGCTTATAGGTACACAGAACTGCTATAAGAGGCTTGATCTGATAGATCTGGAGTGAAGAAAATTTACAGATGGCCTCAGTATCTTATGTGAATGAGATAACGACGTGACAACACTGTCTGTTTTATTCAGTTATATACATATTTTTTGTTTTATTTTCAATGATCCTTTTTTTATGCAAAGGTTTTTATTAACTAAGCATATAATAAATATTACCTTACCTTACCTTACCTAGTTGGCAGAGGTAGGTACCTTTGTCCAAATAGGGACCCTTGCTTCTAGTCAGGGTAAGGTGGAGACACTCCTAAAATAACCCCTGCTCACTTCCTTGGTAGCTTGGCACGAGCAGACATCTTATCTCAGAGGCAGTGTGTAAAGCATTTGTGAACACATACAGTAACACAGTGAAAACACTACAAATGGACACCACACCAGTTTAGAAAAATAAGTAATCTTTATCTTAACCAAAACAAGACCAAACGACAAAACGACAAAAATCCACAATACAGTATCAGAAATATCCTTAAAAATAGGTTATTCACTCAAATCAAGCTTCTAGCAATAAATAAATCCACCTGGAGTTATTACGACATCGTGACAGATGAAAATCTCAAAGACCGGCACCGACCGCGAGGTGCACGGCGTTGGGCCCAGAGTCAAGCAGACCCACAAAGAACAGTACCTTGGAATTGATGAAAGCAAAGACGGTGCATGGCGTCGGGAAGGTGATGCTTCGTTGGCACCTGCGGCGTCGGTTCCTTATGACCCCAGGGGAGGTGATGCCTCTGTTCCTTACTGCAGCGCAGGGGAGGTGAGACATCGGTTCCTTACTGTGTGGGGGAGGTGACGTCATGGATGACAGCGAGGCAGCGGTTCCTTACGACGGTGCGATGTCGATGGATTCGGGAGTCACCCACATCGAGGATCGGCTCCGCGATGATGAAGCACCGGCGTCGGTGAAGTTGGGGCTGCGGAGTCGATGTGGCACAGCGTTGGTAGGCGTCTGGCCTACGGTGCAAGTTGGGGCGGTGTGTCATGCTCTTCACGAGCAGTGCCCACGGCTTCGGTGCAGGTTACGGCGTCGCTCGCCGGCATCAGTATTGCAAATTCCTTCTGTAGCAGCTGAAACAGCAGTTCCAGGTGCAGGGAGACAGAAGGGGTGAAGTCTTTGTGTCCCTGAGACTTCAGAACGGGAGGCAAGCTCAGTTTCAAGCCCTTGGAGGTCTTTTCTTCAAGCAGGTGTCAAAGCAAACAGCAAAGTCCTTTTTCTCCTTTCCTTGGCAGCAAGCAGCCACTGCAGGCCAACCCCAGATAGCAAACATCACAGGGGCAGTATTCCTCCTGAGCTTCTCAGGCTCTTCTCCTTGGCAAAGGTTCCTCTTGATTCCCAGAAATGATCTAAAAGTCTGGGGTCTGGGCCCCTCTTTTTATACCCAAAAATCCTTTGTTCTCTGAAGGCAGAGAGTGTCTGTACCCAGCCAAAACCAGTTCTGAGGGGCACTTTGCAAGTGCACAACAACAACCTCGATGGCTCCAGACACACCACAGGGGGGCAGAGCCATCATTGTGGAAGACAGGCACAGCCCTATTCATGTGCTACTCCTCCTACCACTCCAAATGCTGGCCAGGCATATTCAGCCCAGCCCAGACTCATCAGGCTCTCTAGAGCCACTGCTCCTCCCCAGCCCCTGACACTGCAAAGCCAGATATGCAATACACAAACCTAGCAGAGGCATACTGGATGGCTAAGCAAGAAAATACCTACTTTCTACTTTCAAACACAGAATGTAAAAATCACCCTCACTAAAAGATGCATTGTAACCCTTCTGAGTTCAGGGATATCAAACTTTATTTTCCTACCTTGTTCTCAGGGGTAGTTATTTTTATAAGATGTTATAAACAAACTCCCCATTCTGTCCTATGGGAGCAGGTAACCTTGCAATAGTGAAAAACGAAATTGGCAGTAATTCACTATCAGGTCATGCCACACACACATCAGGGCATGTCTTACCTTTCACATACACTGCACCCTGCCCACAGGGGTACCTTGGGCCTACCTTAGGGGTGACTGATATGTAATAAAAGGGAAGGTTAGGGCCTGGCAAGTTGGTGCACTTGCCAAGTCAACATGGCAGTACTAGACTGCACACAGGCTCTGCAATGGCAGGCCAGAGTTACATTTTACAGGCTGATTCTGTGGGTGGCACAATCAGTGCTGCAGCCCACTAGCAGCACGTGATTTACAGGCCCTGGGCACACATAGTGCACTTTACTAGGGTCTGACTAGTAAATCAAATATGCCAATCATGAGAATCACTAATCCATAACAACAATTTACAGGGAGAGCATATGCACTTTAGCACTGATCAGCAGTGGTAAAGTGCCCAGAGTCATAAAACCACCAACAACAGGTCAGAAAAAATACAGGAGGAAGGCAAAAAGCCTTTGGATGACCCTACTGCAAAAAAGGGCCAAGTCCAACACACTCATTGTCAGTGCTGTGTTCCTAGTCCTGTACAACAACACCAAACTCATAGTAAAACGTCTTGGTAACAGTTGGACCTTTTATACACAGTAAGGGCCCTTCCTTCATGAAACTCATTTCTGAATAGCTGTGCAAATGCTGGGCCATCCCATCTCGATGGAAGCAGTGCTCTACCAGCCAGCTTTTCTGATACTCAACTAACACTTGAAAATAGCGTCCTACATAAAACTGCCTGTCTCATTAAAATCCAAGCAATATAGGATCACACCAAAATTCAAGGAACCCCCATTAGAAAACCAACCATCTCACTTTCAAGACATGCTTCACTGTTTACAAGGTGGTCAGTTCTGACACCCAGCTGGACTTTGAAATCAGGATCAAGACTTTCAGAATACTACACAAGGCACACCGAAACATTGTTAGGCTATAATCTATTAAATTGAAGAAGGAAAAAATAGATATTAACCTTTCTCCTCACGTGCTTCTCATGTGTTCTGAGGCTTTTAGCTCCTATCCCAGCGATTCCAGTCCATAGCTTCCAAACTCCAGGCAGCCTTAACTTCAGGGAAAAAACACATGGTCCTTCTCTTCAGTAGCACCTTTTTGTAGTGTCTTCTTTCAATTACTGGACCAACTGTAGGAGACCCTCTCTCTTCCTTGCCCCATTTTGTTTTTACTATTTCTCTATCCAGTTTACATACAAATAACTCTGTTAATCCTCATCTGTTTTGTGCTCTATCACTCCGATATCCTTTTTCTCTCTTTTATCTGTAATAGCCCTTTCCAGAGGAGTACTATATTGCTTTACAGTCAGGTTAGTGCTTTACACGTTGCATGCATACATACATATGTTGAGATGGCACCCCTTGGATGTCCTAATGTTAGCATTTACGTTCGTAAGGATCAATAAGGCAGACCAAAGTGTGAGCCTTCTCATTTCAGGCAGACTAATTATGATGAAGTGCTGTGTCAGTTTAGCCTTCAATGATGATCACTATACCTTCAGGGGCAAACATATTTAATTAAAAAAATACAATTCAGAAATATGTCTTTATATTCTTTCCTTGTGCTTGTCTCCTACTAAAAAGAGGTCACATTTGGTGATTTATTGAAACCTTCTTAAAATAAGAAACAGATGTGTGTTGTTGTCGCAGTCTTCCAAATTAGCAACACGTCTTTTTAACACTATATTTTGGCTTAAATGGATCTTCTTTTCTAGTCTTCGATTGTATTATGGACCACACGGTTGTATAGTTCCAGTAGTAATGGTGTGCAGTTTGTCTGCCACACCATTACTACTGCTCTTATTGGCCCGATTTCCTGCATAAACTATACATTATTGTGATAAATGTGATTATTTGTTGAAGAAGGGGTGAATCCTATTGGAGCAAGAGCCACAATCCCTGTCAGCGTGAGCCACATAAGTTACTAAATTAACTTGTGCTTAACTCTCTGGTAGCTTAGAACAAACACAGTCAGGCTTAGCTTAGAGGCAATGTGTAAAGTATTTATGAAGCACAGAAACACTTATAAAGTGAAAACACCACATAAGAATTAGAAAATGGAGGAAATTTTAATAAATTATTTGACACCAAAATGAGACAAATCCAATCAGTAAAACTAGAGTTATGAATTTGTAATAAAAACAAGCGCCTAAAAAACAACGCGCGCCAACTGCGAACATTTAGTCATGCGAGACTGGGTCAAAGTCGAAAAATATAGCCGACCGCGATGGAGCGGGGGTCGTTTACAAGAAGTGGATTGGGCCCGGTCGATGCTTACGTGCTGACTTAAAAGAATTTTTGAAGAAAAAGTTCTGAGAAGGTGAAGTTCAGCGGGGCAAGGCTGCAGGTGGTGTCCGAGGAGGGATCGTTGAAGCTTTCCTCATCAGACATAGTCAATTTTTGGGAAGTCGAAATCCTCCAGTGGGTCGAGGCAGGGAGCTGAAGCCAATGAAAGTTCTAGGAAGCCGTATACCCCTTTGGAGAAGGACCACTGAACAGGATTTGCTGCTGCGGAGAAGAATGTAGCAGAAGCTGCTGCAAAGTCAGGTCAACCAATGATGCACCTTGGGTGGATAGATGAGCAGTTTGGCCCCAGACTTCTTTCAGTTCTCAGCGCAATGTTTAGCAAAAAAGTCTTAATTTTGGAATTTGGCTATCTGGGCACCTTTAGCACCACCATCAAGGGTCCAGGAGCGGCGGTGCACCACTTCAGGGGTTACGACTCACTCACGTTGGGTCCAGGTGCAGGTTCAAGATGGTGGGAGCCTGTTATGTCCCTGTAGTTCTAAACAGGAGGTCAGCAAACTAGCCATTAGAGTAACTCTTGTAGTTCTGGGTTCAGGTGAAAAAGCAGGGCTCAAGGAGCAGTTCAGGCCTCTGAGGGTTCAAGAAAGACTCCAGGCAGCAAAGCAGTCTTTCCTGGTGGAGTTCACAGCAGGCCACTGCAGCAGACACTCCTCTGAGAGGCCTACTGCAGGTCCACATAGGGAACTGAATACTGGTTCTGAGGGTCCTATTTTTATACCTGAGTGAATGAATGAAAATACTTCCAAATACTTTTTAGCTACTTCTGGAAGGTGGTTTCGTCTGGAATACATCTGAGTTGGGAAGGGGAGCTCATTCCAATGCTTGGCTGCCAAAACAGAACTGGCCAGACCACTAAGCTTTTTACGCTTAGAATGTGGAATAACTAACAGACAGGCAGACTGTGAGTGTAAGGCCCTTAGTGGACGATATCCTTGAAGCCTGTTGGACAGGAATTTAGGGCTGACCTTGAAGAATACTCTGTGTGCAAAGGTCAAGGCTTTAATGATAATTCTTTTCCTCAGCAGTTGCCAATGCAATTGATTACTGTAGTACAACACCGAAGCACATTTGGAAAGCTTAAACCAAAGGCGATTTGCCCAATTCTGCACAATTTGCAGACAATGTATGTAGGAGAGTAGGATCTGCCTCTTATGTTGCCCCCACTTTTTTTCTGATGTTTACACTGGTTTCTGGCTATAGTCTGGCTGGGACCCTGCTAATCAGGGCCCCAGCCTCTCTGTTCTCTCTAAACGATTTGGAGTGCACTCTAGGTGCACTAGTGATTGGATACTGTGGTACCTTATGAGTCCCTAGTATATGGTACCTTAGGTACCAAGGGCATAGGTACTTCACAGGCCTACCAGGGGCTGCCGCATGTATTATGCCACCCCTGGGAAGCAGACTAAATCTGACACCACAGGCCTGCTACTGCAGCCTGGGTGAGGAAGTGCTAGCACTCCTCACTGAGATATAGGTCCCCTATATCTCTCCTACACACACATATAAACCTATCAGTCACCCCTAAGGCAGGCCCTATCAATCCTGAGGGCAGGGTGCTTGGCTTCTATGTGAGGGGGTGCCTCTGCCTGAGCAGGGCCCCTCTGCAGCTCTCAGAGTCCATTCTCTGGTGCTGTTTGTGGATGCGGTTAAACCATATACTTTTAAGTGCATTATATCCTCGCGGTAAAATGCTAACTTTGGAATGGCTGCATCGAAACATGTCGTGTTTGGTGTCAAACATCTTTGAATACTACCCCCCGCCAGTCCTGGCGGCGGGGGTAGCATTCCACCCTTCTAGAGGGATAGACATGTACCTACTGTGGAAACGCTGTAGAATCCTGCAGAGCCCTGGCATCACAAAATGGATGCCACCAGTCACAGACACTGGGCTGCCCTCCTGCTGATGACCAACACTCGCAGTGGAGGAAGCCCAACAATAGATATCCTGTCCCAAGGGGTGTGACCACCTTCCAGACAGGGTTTAGTGTATTGGGGTTGGGTGGGTGCACTCTTAGAGTGCTTTGAAGTCCTGCACTGGGGAGCAGAAGGCTCCTCTGTGCATATGCCAGTTCAAACCGGCTCAGGGGCTACCTGCCCCTGCTCTGGCACGAAACTGGACAAAGGGAAGTGGGTGTAGCCACCCACTCCCCTGACCCTCCCATAGGTAGGGTCATAGAGCTAGTCCCTCCCTTTCTTTTAGTATAAGAGGGGGAACCTGTGCATTGCACCCTAGATTTCCCTGGACGACGCTCTGAAGAAGAATCCCGGACCTTCGACGTTCCACTACCTTTGGAAGACTGAAGAATCTCCCTTGGAGTCAAGGAGTGACTCCCTGCTTGGCAGGCACCAAAAACTACAAATGACGGTCGCAAACTACGCTGCTCCCGCCGGATTCCGAAGTCCCTGCAGCCCAAGAAGTAGATTTCCTGACTTCTCAAAGGCCATCGTGAGTCTCCCACGAAGCTGAGGCCAGTGGACCCCAAGAGTGACGAGGAACCGCGACCCCTGGGTACCATGCACTATTGTCAAGTGCAACCCCTTCACTACGTTCCACGAACTTGTGCTTTGGACCACGTGTGGTCCTAGCCTCCAGCAGGAATCCCTCCGAAGATCAGAGGCCTACCATGTCCCGAGTGACCGTGGGCCCCTGTGAGCGAATCCTCCCGAGGCATCTTTGCGATCCCTTGCCAGCCAGCTTGTGGGTCCCCAGAAGACTTTCTAAAGAAACCAAAGGACTCCCCTAGTTGCTCCAGGCCTTCCCTGACTTACAGTTGCTGGGTGAGTCCCACAGATCTTGCTGGTCTGTGCCATTGCCTCTTCGCATTTTCCCCGAGACTTGCTGTTACCAAGGCTTGTTGGCTCCAATCGAGTTGCCGACACCGCAGTAAGCTGTAGACATCGTGGTACATGCTGAATCCAGCTCTTGTTCATCATCGACGCCTCCTGGACCTCGTGGTTGAAGAGTCAAGGCACCCACGAACGACCTGAATCTTGCGACGATGGTGGGCATCCATCTTTCGTGCCCCGAGTCACTGCCAAGTGACTTTGAACACTGTCCCCTCTGCTTTCAGGTCTTCCATCTTCCGAATCCAGGCTTGGATTCCTCCGGCACTTCTCCTGTCGCCGCAAGCAGCAAGTCTTCACTGGCTCCCATTGAAAACGACGCCGCGACCCGACACCAAAGGACACCTATGCACCCGGCTCCCCTGGGTGAGGTAACTTCAGCACTACGGTGCTCCTGTGGGTGTGGGCCCTACAACTACTTACCCTGTAAGTGACTTGCTTGTAGCTTCCCTCGAAGTGTCCTAAAACTCTAATTTTCTAAGTGCGACAATTGCGCTGACTCGTACAGGGTTCGCGTCTGTGTTAGACACACTGCGTCCATCTCCTTTGTAACACTATCTAGAACTGTATCCTTCGACTCGTACTGAGTCCGATCAGTGTTCGCCTCGAACATACAAAGGGCCTGTAACACTGAGATCTCCATTGCACTGACTCGCACAAGGTTCGCGTCTGTGTTAGACACAGCGCGTCCATCTCCCTTGCAACTCTATCTGTAACCGCGTCCTTCGACTCGTACAAGGACCGATCGGTGTGTTCGCCTCGAACACGCAAGGGACCTTTAACATTGAAATCTCAATTGCGTCTGAGCGCATAGACTCGCACAGGACTCGCACCGGTGCCAGGTCACCGCGTCCGTCCCCTGTGGGTCTCCTACAACTACCTGGGGTGGTTCTTGGGGGTCCCTCGATTCTAGATGCCCTAGACCTAGGTCTAGCAAACTAAGATTGTGATATTCGATTGTGCTAAACTTATTTTGATAACATTTGACTTGTACATATGTTCCTGACCTCTAATCTCATAAAGAGATTAGTAGAGAGTGTTTATTAATAAATACATATATATTTGATATATATACCGGTGTGGTGTCTTTTCATTTGGTGATTCAAGAGATTGTGTGGTAAAACAAGCTGCTTTACATTCCTTCAAGACTTAGCCTGAAGGCTGCTCTCCACAGCTACCACTAGGATAGCTTTCTATAAAGGTTGTCTTAAACCTATCTACCATAAGAGTCGAATTGTTCTGGTGCAAGGTGTCCACTTTAATTAGTGAACAGCATATACCAGGCCAACTTCTCACATTGGTGGGCAGCGTGTGGGATTCCAGCTTGCTATTGTTTTACCAGAAAATCTCTATTTGAATTACTAACTGAAAACCACTATAGGTACTTAAGGTACATATAAAGTCAAGCTTAGTATCAATAAGTTCTACTGAACTTAGAGCTGTGTGCCAAGGGATAGCACACCCTTTCTACAGCTCAAGCTAGTATCAGTAGGCCACAAACTAGTGTAGGTAGTACAACACTGCACAACACTAGAATGTCCATAAAGGGTGGAACCAGTGGATCCACTCAGCCTCAGTATAAGGACATGGCTTTCTCTGACTTGAGAGCCATGTGTGTTGAAAGACACACATGGCTCCCTCAACCCTACACCTGATAGATCTGCTGTTAGCAGATGATCTTAGATTGGCTCTAGGAGCTAATGGGTCTGAATCAGTGAGTGGGTCAATTACAGTATCTGGGTCAGATGATGAAAATCAGAATGACCAGGACTCTGTGATTGAAGGGCCAGGCCTCAAGGGGCCTGAAAAGGACAGAGGAATTCTCCCTAAGAGAGCTGACAGAGTGGAGGAGAGGCATAGGTCCCCTTCCAGGGAATCTGACCACTCTTATCACTCTGGCAGAGAATTTGTCCACCAGAGGAACTCATACTTTCCCATAAGAGAGACCTCCTCTGAAAGAATGTGCAAACTGCTGCAGTATGAGGAAGCAAGAGTTGTCCTCAGAACCAAGCAGTTGGCACTGGATAGAGAAGCCCTGGAGATCCAGAGAGCTTCTAGAAGAGAGGGGTTAGAACCCCTTGGTGGCAGCAACAGTGTCCCTAGAGGCAGAGAATCTATTCCAGACCATAGGAACCTGAGCAAGGTTGTTCCTCCCTACCAGAGTGGGGATGATATCCACAAGTGGATAACTGCTATGGAGAGGACCTGTAGAGTACAGCAGGTCCCCCAAAAGCAGTGGGCAGCAATCTTGTGGCTCTCCTTTTCAGACAAAGGTAGAGACAAGCTCCTCACTGTTAGAGAAGAGGATGCTGATGATTATGAAGTCCTGAAGAGTGCACTGATATATGGGTTTGGCTTAACCACTGAACAGTACAGGTTGAAGTTCAGAGACACCCAGAAGGCACAGACTCAGGACTGGACTGACTTTGTTGATTGTGCAACCAAGGCTCTGGAGGGTTGGCTGGTTGGCAGTAGGGTTACTGATTTCAAGGGATTGTATAATCTGATGATGAGAGAACAGATCCTTAATAATTGCCAGAACCAGTTGTTGCATCAATACCTGATGGACTCAGATCTGACCACTCCCCAAGAATTGGGAAAGAAGGCAGACAAATGGGTCAGAACCAGGGTGAGGCAGAAACCCCAGAACCAAGGGGGTGACACTAAGAAGCAAGAGCCTAAGGGCTCTGAGAAAGGTGGGGATAAGTCAAAAGACCAGAAGTCTTCACAAGGGCCCCAAAAATCTGCATCTGGTGGGGAGTCACAATCCAACAAGGGAAAAGGCCAAAAGAAGCCCTGGTGCAAATTCTGTAAACAGAAAGGGCACTGGACTTCTGATTGTAACAAGTCCAAAGACCAAACCACCCCCACTCCTGCCCCTAAGGCAACTGTTCCCCCTAGCTCAGCTACTGGTGGAGGTGGTACATAGAATAAGGGTGTAGTAGGGTTAACCCTGGGTTCTGAAGTGGACTCTGACCTAGTCAGAGTGCCCACTCAGGCAATGCTGATTTGTGAGGGAGACCTTAATATGTCCTTCCTAGTAAGCCCCAATAATCTGGGCAAATACAAACAGCAGCCTGTAATAAATGGCAAACAGGCTTTGGCATTTAGGGACACAGGTGCTAGTGTCACCATGGTGGCAGAGGATCTTGTGGACCCTGGACAGATCATCCTGGGCGAAATGTACCAGGTGACCAACGCAAGCAATGTCAAGACCAACCATAGTCTGGCAGTTGTGAATTTCTCCTGGGGAGGGGTAACTGGCCTCAAGAAGGTTGTAGTCAGTGCAGACCTCCCTGTCGAATGTCTATTGGGCAATGATCTAGAGACTTCAGCCTGGTCTGAAGTAGAGTTATGGACTCATGCTGAGATGTTGGGCATCCCTGCAGAGGTATTTGCTGTGACCAGGTCACAAGCAAGAATGCATGACACTGAACCAGCTCTGGATCCTGGAACAATGGACCAGATGCTTCGCAAGAGGAGGAGCAGTAGGGTAAAGGCAGTGCCTTCCCCTCTGTCTCAGATCACAGATTCACCCCCAGAGGGAGGTGAAGCAGATCCTGAAGAAGGAACTGCCCCAGAGGGACTTGAGCCTGATCAGGTTGAGTTCTTGGGGGCAGGGGGCCCTTCTAGGGAAGATCTGAGTAAGGAGCAACAGCGCTGCCCCTCTCTTGAACCCCTCAGACAGCAGGCTGCTGCTGAGGCTGCTGGGAGTGCTAGTGGGTCCCATAAAGTTTATTGGGATGATGGACTCCTATATTCTGAGGGTAGAGATCCAGCCCCTGGAGCCACCAGGAGGATGGTAATACCTCAGAAGTTTAGGGGGTTCCTCTTGACCCTAGCACATGACATCCCTTTAGCAGGACACTTGGGCCAAAACAAGACCTGGGACAGGCTTGTTCCACATTTTCATTGGCCACATATGTCAGAGGCCACAAAGGAGTTTTGTCGCTCCTGTGTCACATGCCAAGCCAGTGGTAAGGCAGGTGGCACAACAAAGGCCCCCTGATACCACTACCTGTGGTGGGGGTACCTTTGAAAGGGTAGGGATTGACATTGTTGGTCCCTTGACCCTCAAACTGCATCTGGGCACAGGTTTATCCTGGTGGTAGTGGATCATGCCACCAGGTACCCAGAAGCAATTCCTCTGAGGACCACCACAGCCCCTGTGGTGGCAAGAGCCCTCATTGGAGTCTTCTCCAGAGTGGGTTTCCCAAAGGAGGTCACTTCTGACAGAGGTACCAACTTCATGTCAGGATATCTGAAAGCAATGTGGAAGGAGTGTGGTGTAACTTATAAGTTCACCACCCCTATCACCCACAATGCAATGGTTTAGTTGAACGCTTCAACAAAACCTTGAAAGGAATGATTAAAGGACTCCCAGAGAAGCTTAGGCGGAAATGGGACCTTCTTCTTCCTTGCCTGTTGTTTGCATACAGAGAGGTTCCACAGAAGGGGGTTGGTTACAGCCCATTTGAGCTTCTGTTTGGGCATCCTGTGAGAGGTCCACTGTGTTTGGTAAAAGAGGGCTGGGAGTTACCTCTCAAGCCCCCCAAACAAGATGTGATGGACTATGTACTTGGTCTCCACTCCCGGATGGAAAGTACATGAAAAAGGCAACCAAAAACCTGGAGGCCAGCCAAGAATTACAAAAAGCTTGGCATGACCAAAAGGCTGTACTGACTGTATATCAGCCAGGACAGAAAGTGTGGGTGTTGGAGCCTGTGGCCCCAGCAGCCCTCCAGGACAAGTGGAGTGGCCCCCATACAATAGTTGAACAAAAGGGAGAAGTCACCTACCTGGTGAATCTTGGAACTCCCAGGAGCTCCCTGAGGGTGCTCCACGTCAACAGATTAAAGCCATATGTTGACAGGGCTGACATGGGCTTGCTCATGGCAACTGATGAGGACCAGGAGGAGGAGAGTGACCCTCTCCCTGACCTGCTCTCACAGAACCCTGATGATGGGTCAGTAGATGGTGTTGCTTTGGCAAGCAGCCTCACTGACCATCAACAAACTGAGTGCAGACAAGTTCTGCAACAGTATAGACATATGTTTAGCCTGACCCCTAGTCAGACTTCCTGGTGCACCCATGAGGTGGACACTGGAGACAGTCTGCCTGTCAAGAATAAAATCTACAGGCAACCTGACCATGTCAGGGACTGTATCAGGACTGAAGTCCAGAAAATGTTGGAGCTAGGTGTAATTGAGCCTTCAGATATCCCTTGGGCTAGCCCAGTAGTCCTGGTACCCAAGCCTCATACCCAGGGTGGTAAGAAAGAAATGAGGTTTTGTGTAGACTACAGAGGCCTCAATGCAGTCACTAGGACTGATGCCTATCCCATACCAAGGGCAGATGAGCTGATTGATACTTTGGCCTCAGCCAAGTATCTGAGCACGTTTGACCTGACAGCTGGCTACTGGCAGATCAGGTTAGCTGATGATGCAAAAGCCAAAACAGCCTTTTCGACCCCTGGTGGGCACTACCACTTCGTGGTGATGCCCTTTGGATTGAAAAATGCACCTGCCACTTTTCAGAGGTTGGTGAATAAAGTTCTGACAGGGATGGAAACTTATTGCTCAGCTTATCTAGATGATATTGCTGTCTTTAGTTCCTCCTGGCAGTATCACCTGGTCCACCTCAGGAATGTTTTGGAGGCCCTACAGAAAGCAGGCCTCACTATCAAGGCCACTAAGTGCCAGATAGGGTAGAGTCAGGTTGTATACCTGGGCCACCTTGTAGGTGGAGGCCAGGTTCAGCCTTTACAGAGCAAAACCCAAACCATAATGGAATGGGTTGCTCCAACCACCCAGACACAGGTGAGAGCCTTCTTAGGCCTGACTGGGTACTATAGGAGGTTTGTCAAGGGATATGGATCTATAGTGACCCCCTTGAATGATCTGACCTCAAAGAAAATGCCAAAAAAGGTTCAGTGGACAGCAAGCTGTCAAAAGGCATTTGAAGACCTAAAGCAGGCCATGTGCACTGCCCCCATCTTACAGAGTCCAGACTACACCAAAAAGTTCATTGTCCAAACAGATGCTTCTGAGCTGGGTGTGGGAGCTGTACTGTCTCAACTGAATGATGAAGGTCAAGACCAGCCAGTAGCTTTTATTAGCAGAAGGCTGACCCCTAGAGAGAAACGTTGGTCAGCTATAGAGAGGGAGGCCTTTGCTGTGGTGTGGGCCCTGAAGAAGCTGAGGCCATACTTGTTTGGCACTCACTTCATAGTTCAGACTGACCACAAGCCCCTCCTATGGCTTAAACAGATGAAAGGTGAAAACCCAAAACTTTTGAGGTGCTCCATTTCCCTACAGGGGATGGACTTTACAATGGAACATAGACTTGTGACCCAACATGCCAATGCAGATGGACTCTCAAGGTATTTCCACTTTGAACACGAAGACTCAACTGGTCAAGGTTAGTTTAGTGTCCCTGCGTTTGGGGGGGGGGGTTGTGTAGGAGAGTAGGATCTGCCTCTTATGTTGCCCCCACTTTTTTTCTGATGTTTACACTGGTTTCTGGCCATAGTCTGGCTGGGACCCTGATAATCAGGGCCCCAGCCTCTCTGTTCTCTCTAAACGATTTGGAGTGCACTCTAGGTGCACTAGTGATTGGATACTGTGGTACCTTATGAGTCCCTAGTATATGGTACCTTAGGTACCAAGGGCATAGGTACTTCACAGGCCTACCAGGGGCTGCCGCATGTATTATGCCACCCCTGGGAAGCAGACTAAATCTGACACCACAGGCCTGCTACTGCAGCCTGGGTGAGGAAGTGCTAGCACACCTCACTGAGATATAGGTCCCCTATATCTCTCCTACACACACATATAAACCTATCAGTCACCCATAAGGCAGGCCCTATCAATCCTGAGGGCAGGGTGCTTGGCTTCTATGTGAGGGGGTGCCTCTGCCTGAGCAGGGCCCCTCTGCAGCTCTCAGAGTCCATTCTCTGGTGCTGTTTGTGGATGCGGTTAAACCATATACTTTTAAGTGCATTATATCCTCGCGGTAAAATGCTAACTTTGAAATGGCTGCATTAAAACATGTCGTGTTTGGTGTCAAACATCTTGGAATACTACCCCCCCCGCCAGTCCTGGCGGTGGGGGTAGCATTCCACCCTTCTAGAGGGATAGACATGTACCTACTGTGGAAACGCGGTAGAATCCTGCAGAGCCCTGGCATCACAAAATGGATGCCACCAGTCACAGACACTGGGCTGCCCTCCTGCTGATGACCAACACTCGCAGTGGAGGAAGCCCAACAATAGATATCCTGTCCCAAGGGGTGTGACCACCTTCCAGACAGGGTTTAGTGTATTGGGGCTGGGTGGGTGCACTCTTAGAGTGCTTTGAAGTCCTGCACTGGGGGAGCAGAAGGCTCCTCTGTGCATATGCCAGTTCAAACCGGCTCAGGGGCTACCTGCCCCTGCTCTGGCACGAAACTGGACAAAGGGAAGTGGGTGTAGCCACCCACTGCCCTGACCCTCCCATAGGTAGGGTCATAGAGCTAGTCCCTCCCTTTCTTTTAGTATAAGAGGGGGAACCTGTGCATTGCACCCTAGATTTCCCTGGACGATGCTCTGAAGAAGAATCCCGGACCTTCGACGTTCCACTACCTTTGGAAGACTGAAGAATCTCCCTTGGAGTCAAGGAGTGACTCCCCTGCTTGGCAGGCACCAAAAACTACAAACAATGGTTGCAAACTACACCGCTCCCGCCAGAGTCCGAAGTCCCTGTAGCCCAAGAAGTGGATTTCTGACTTCACAAAGGCCATCGTGAGTCCCCAGCGAAGCTGAGGCCAGTGGACCCCAAGAGTGATGAGGAACCGCGACCCCTGGGTACTGTGCACTATTGTTTAGTGCAAACCCTTCACAACATTCCATGAACTTGTGCTTTGGACCACGTATGGACCTAGCCTCCAGCAGAAATTCCTCCGAAGATCAGAGGCCTACCACGTCCTGAGTGACCGTGGGCCCCTGTGAGCGAATCCTCCCGAGGCGTCTTTGCGATCCCTTGCCAGCCGGCTTGTGGGTCTCCAGAAGACTTTCTAAAGAAACCAAAGATCTCCCCTAGTTGCTCCAGGCTTGCCCTGACTTACCCTCACTGGGTGAGTCCCACAGACCTTGCTGGTCTGCGCCATTGCCTCTTCGCACTTTCCCCAAGACTTGCTGTTACCAAGGCTTGTTGGCTCCAATCGAGTCGCCGTCACCGCAGTAAGCTGCAGACATCATGGGACACGCCGAATCCAGCTCCTGGTTGTCGTCGATGCCTCCTGGACCTCGTGGTTGAAGAGTCAAGGCACCCGCGAACGACCTGAATCTTGCAACGACGGTGGGCATCCATCTTCCGTGCCCCGAGTCACTGCCAAGTGACTTTGAACACTGTCCCCTCTGCTTTCAGGTCTTCCATCTTCCAAATCCAGGCTTGGATTCCTCCGGACACTTCTCCTGTCGCCGCAAGCAGCAAGTCTTCACTGGCTCCCATTGAAAACGACGCCGCGACCCGACACCAAAGGACACCTATGCACCCGGCTCCCCTGGGTGAGGTAACTTCAGCAGTACGGTGCTCCTGTGGGTATGGGCCCTAGAACTACTTACCCTGTAAGGGACTTGCTTGTAGCTTCCCTCGAAGTGTCCTAAAACTCTAATTTTCTAAGTGCGACAATTGCGCTGACTCGTACAGGGTTCGCGTCTGTGTTAGACACACCGCGTCCATCTCCTTTGTAACACTATCTAGAACTGTATCCTTCGACTCATACTGAGTCCGATCGGTGTTCGCCTCGAACACACAAAGGGCCTGTAACACTGAGATCTCCATTGCACTGACTCGCACAAGGTTCGCGTCTGTGTTAGACACAGTGCGTCCATCTCCCTTGCAACTCTATCTGTAACCGCGTCCTTCGACTCGTACAAGGACCGATCGGTGTGTTCGCCTCGAACATGCAAGGGACCTTTAACATTGAAATCTCAATCGCGTCTGAGCGCATAGACTCGCACAGGACTCGCACCGGTGCCAGGTCACCGCGTCCGTCCCCTGTGGGTCTCCTACAACTACCTGGGGTGGTTCTTGGGGGTCCCTCAATTCTAGATGCCCTAGACCTAGGTCTAGCAAACTAAGATTGTGATATTCGATTGTGCTAAACTTATTTTGATAACATTTGACTTGTACATATGTTCCTGACCTCTAATCTCATAAAGAGATTAGTAGAGAGTGTTTATTAATAAATACATAAATATTTGATATATATACCAGTGTGGTGTCTTTTCATTTGGTGATTCAAGAGATTGTGTGGTAAAACAAGCTGCTTTACATTCCTTCAAGACTTAGCCTGAAGGCTGCTCTCCACAGCTACCACTAGGATAGCTTTCTATAAAGGTTGTCTTAAACCTATCTACCATAAGAGTCGAATTGTTCTGGTGCAAGGCGTCCACTTTAATTAGTAAACAGCATATACCAGGCCAACTTCACACAATGTATTAGGTAACCTGGGATCCCCGGATAGAGGACATTGGCATAATCTAACCTGGAGAGAATCAAACCCTGGATTACACATTTACGAGGTTGCCTGGGCAGGAAATAGAGAAATGTTGTTAGCATTCTGACTATCCAACAAGAGGTATTTACCACTGCAGAAATCTTGGGTTTAAAAGAGAGGTGAGCATTGAACTGCACCCCTAAGTTCTTTGCCACCTTCATGAGGGGGTGTGGGTTGTTTGCAGCTACACAGCCAGGCACCCGACCAAGCGGGAAGGGAATCAATTTAGGGCCAAAGAGCAAAATCTCTGTTTTGTCTGGGTTACATAGCATGCAGTTGGCTTTAAGCCACTCCATCACTGACAAAATGCAGACTGAAAATAAAATTCCTTGGCTTAAAATGAGTTGTCCTCATAGGTCAGCAAAAGCTGGGGTCATCTGCATATGAGACAACTTCAATACAAAAGTATTCAATCAGAAATGCGAGCAGGGGTAGATAAATGTTAAAAGGTGTGGGGATCAGGGCTGAGCCCTGAGATACCCTGCACTAAGACTCTTCACTGCAGAGAAGAACAGCTTAAGCCACACTGCTTGTTCTCTGTGATCTAAAAAGGCATCAAGCCAGTCTAAGGCCGTCCCATCCATCCCAATAGAGACAAGGCACTGCAACAGGATCTCATGTGGGACTGTGTTAAATGACGTGGAAAGGTCTAACAAAATCAGGGCAGCATTCTGGCCAGAATCCAGATTTAATTCAATGGAATCAATTATTTCCATAAGGGCCATCTCCGTGCTATGATGGGCCCTGAAACCTGATTGTGATGGATAAAGCAAAAAATGTTGATTGTTGGTTGTTATCAAGCGTATTCTCAAGTAACTTACAGACTCCTGGGAGCAGGGAGATGGGTCTAAATTTAGACAGGGTTTAGGGATCAGCATTAGGTTTTTTAAGGAGAGGAATGACATTCACCCTTTTCCAAGGGTTAGGAACAATCCCTGATTGCAGTGAGGCAGTAAAGATTTCTAGATATATTGGACTTAAGCTTTCCCCTATTTGCCTTGCATATCAGGAGGGAATGGGTCCATAGGAGAGCCTGACTTGCATTTGCCTAGGCAACTCTTCAATTCCTTTTCAGTGGGTGGGGGAAAGTGCGACAGCTTGCCCTAAACTGACGGCATTATTGGACTAGGTACTACACCCATAGACTCATTAGCATTCAGCCTTAAGAGGTTAGACTGAATCTTTAGAATTTAGTCCTCAAAGAAAAATGCTCAGCCTAGACCATCATTTTGGGTTAATCTCAAATGGGGGTGACATCACTTTAGGGTCGGTGACTTCTTTGAAGAAAGAGACGTTTCTATAGGTTTCATTTTGGAGTGCTTGGAAATTCCTGACTCCACTGCCCTGGCTGCAAGAACAATGCAGTTGTAACAAACCCTATGCATTAAGGCAGAGCATAGCCTATTCAGTTGCAAGTGAGGCTGTGCCCATCTCCTTCCCTTCCATACTGCCAGCAGATCGCCCATTTAGGCACACCTAATCCCGCTATTGTGTGACTGCCTGGGAGGAATTCACAAAGTCTAATTGCCAACTACACCCAGTCATGGGAACTTGGACAGGCTGCAGGCGCCAAATGGCAGAGGGTGAGAAAATGCTACCTTTCTTAAAGTGGCATTTTCAAAATTTTCATTTAAAATCTGACTTTACCATTAAAGAGGATTTTTAATTACAATTCTATAGATACCAAACATGAAACACCTATCTGTACCCAGTCAAAAGATAGCACTTATTACATGTAATAATGTAACCCAATGTTATCCTATAGGACAGGGAAGCCTCACGGTATTGGAAAACGAATTTAGGAGTCTGGTGAAAAGTGGTTGACTGGTGTGCACTCCAGGAACAAATGATATACAAGGTGAGAGGCTGCCCTCAAAAGCACGAAAAGATATGGGGTGGACTACCACTGGGATGACAATGTTGATATTTATGACTGTGCTTATGTAACGACTTGCTCTGACAAATACTACTTTCTCATTGGTGAATGATGCATTATGATTCTAAAACTCCTAAAATAAGGTTATTAAAAAAGTACATGGCCAACCTTTTAATTGCAATGCACCCTGCCCTATAGGCTACCTAGGGCCTGCCTTAGTAGTGACATATGCAATAAAAGGGAAGTTTAAGGCTTGGCAAGGGAGTTATATTGCAAGTCAAATTGACAGTTTAAAACTGCACTCAGGCTGCAATGACAGGCTTGGGGCATGTTTTAAGGGGCTACTTAAGTCGATGACACAATAAGTGCTGCAGGCTCACTAGTAGAATTTGATTTACAGGCCTCGAGTATATGGTAAATCACTCTACAAGGGACTTATAAGTAAGTTAAATATGCCAATCAGGTGTAACCCATTTTTACGATGACTTTTACCATGTTCAGGGGAGTGGTCACAAGCACTTCAGCACTGGTTAGCAGTGGTAAAGTGCACAGAGTCCAAAGGCTAGCAAAAATGAATTTCAGCAAAAATGGAGGAAAACAGGCAAACACTTTCGGGGAAGACCACCAAAAGGCCGACAGGTCTAACAATTATGCTCTTTGAAGTTATCCATCTAATGAACACGTCCTCACATTTTGCTTACTCCTAATGCCTCACTCTGTATGCAGATCAACAGGGTCATATTCACATAGCCTAATGCTTCTGCAGAATTATGTATCAAATGCAGAGTGCCTTAAAATGCATCAATGATACCGGAATTCACTGAAAATTGAAGGTTACAGTTGATGTATTAGGTTTTTAGAAATTGGAGTCAGTGTGATTTTCTTACTTGCAGCTCGGTGACTTGGTGCTACGCTGCAGCTCGGTGACTTGGTGCTACGCTGTAGGGGAGAAACTGGGAGATCGATGGAGAGGTAAATTAGGGGCGATCCAATCATGAAAGATAAGAGGTTGGCTGAGAGCTATGTTGCCTATAGGTTGCATGAATGTGTAAGCACAGCCTACATTTCCAAGGGCTTAATGTCTCTTTGAGAATATGCACATTTCCAGGAGAACTAAGAGAGAGACTATGCGTGCTGAAAAAAATTAAGTGGGTGGTGGAAATATCTCCTTTCATGTTCAGCAAATCTTTTGTTCCAAGATACTGGACACTTGGGGAACACAACATGCTGAATTCAGCATATAACCTAGATTCTAGGGGTATAGGCACCATTGGTATAGCAGGTGCAGTGGCAACGAGTCCATAGCCCTAAGGGTCCATTGTACTCTGATAATTGCTGTATTTTACTATCCTAACCACAGTCAAAGGATCAGTTTCCTGGTTAGCAGCAAGGCCCATGACATCCTTGCTGCGCTACTGTTAGATTCTCCTGCCGTCCCCAGATTTCAGTTCTTGGTCTCCTATCCCTGGGCATTTCAGATAGCTATTCACAGTCAAACATATTTGAATAGTGAACTTAAAGAAGGAGAGAGCATACATAAACTGCTTAGATAGGCAGTTAGTATTGTTTTTGTCACAGCTTTTAGTATCAGTATATGTTGACATATCCCCAGAGTGAGAAATTCTGACAACTCTACTTCGTAATTAAGTTAGCAATCAAAAGTAACAAAAACACTCAGCCTACAAGTTACCAATCTCTGTATAAATACAATGTTGCTCCAAAGGAATTGTGTCAGTATACAAGAAGACGAAGAAAGAGAGTGAGCAGAAATGCTTGTTGCATAGAAAAATTCATACCAACTTTGCATAATATTACATGACTTCAATTCAAGGACATGTTCTTGCTTGCTTTATGTCAATGTTTTTAACACACAATAACCTACTGAACTGTATACTGAGATAAGAACTTGTCAACTGTAACCCTCTAAGACAGTGTTTCCCAATCTGGGGACCCCTGGAGGTCCGCAAAGCCTCCTCATGGGGTCCGCGACTGCTTGGAAAATTGAATAATATTAACGGATTAATAAAGTGTATATAAATAAAGAAACTAAGGGGTATATTCACAAGAACGTGTGATAACTACCGCAAGAGTAGCGTAACGCAACTTTCAATAACGCAGCCTATCACGGGAAAATAACCCTGTGTCAACGTGAAATTCACAACAAGGTGGCACCATGCGATAGTCACCAGATAATGCGTCAAATGTCAGCGTGAAAATCAACGCCACACCGAAAAAATGCAAAACGCGAGAAATCATGCAATGAGGCCAATCGCGGTACAAAATGTAGCGAAAAGCAGCCTCAGGCCTTCAAATCCCACGCGTCTAGCGGGAAATTGCACCATAAAAACCACAGACACAACACACCAGAAACAAGCCAAAGCACGTAGCAACATGGATGCACCCTGACCCAGCGCAGAGGGCAACGCGAACCACACAAACCCCACAGACCACCAGCAAGGAACAGCGGGGTCAGGGAAGGCCAAGGAGAAAAGGGAGAGGAAGACGGGGTGCAGACCGCAGGAGAAAAAGACCAAGGCCACGGAGGCGACATAACACTACCAGCAACTGACCCACAAGCAGACCACCTGGAATGCAGTCGGAGTGCCCAGTAGGCCAATCCAGGAGGCCAAGAGGCACCGGCAGGACGTGACAACCTAAACCAGGTACAAACCTGCTGCCAACAGGAAGGCAGCAACTGCGACAGGAGGTGGCAGTCCAGCGCCACCGGAGGAGCAGGAGGAAACCCAGGCCACAGTCATCAGTGTGGAGAAGGTGCAAGGAGTAGGGAGTACGGACACAGCTCAACAGGACCTGACACAACAACAACAGGGTGAGGATCCAACAGGGACTGGGGGGACGGGGGGTGATGGGCACAATGCCACACATGCACAATGAGGTGTAACTCACTGCACACCCACAATTACCCAGGGACATGTCCCCCATCCCCGTGCACACTGCAGCACACACACATAGCAATCACAGCACATACCATGACAATGTGGCACAAAGTGCAACACCCACACTGCAGAACAGGGGACACAACTGGGTCCACCCAGGCGCAGAAACAGAACAATCACATTGGACAGAGCAGGGAACTGTGAGATGCACATCTAACCCTACAACCCCACATCAGCCATGTAGGCCAAATGTACACTGTCCCAACTCAAATAGCCACCACCGCCCAAACAGTCACAATGTACATTGTCACACAGTCTGCATGTCGACAAGAACAAGGCGCCAACACAATGCCAACATGCACCTCCCCTTCACAATCCAGAGGGACAAACAACACCTCCAGCAGGTCAGAACAGACAACCCATCAGTGATGCCCGAGATGAACACCACAGCCCAGACACCGACGCCCTACAACAGCCCATGGACATCCCACACAACCCACCACAAGGACCAGGGCAGACAAGCTACTCAGAGGAGAACCTAGACCCTGCAACAGACCACGCAGCATGAAGCACCCGCAATCACGGCTGGCTCACAACACTTCACCCACCCACACATGGCACCCCAATGCCAGGTGTCAGAACGCCAAAAGGAGGTGGCCCAACAGGTGCGGGTGTTGCCCAACCCATGGAATGCGAACTAGAACACATACGTGGTTGTCCAATACCCTTCAGGGACCACCTACACCCCACAAAGGAGACCCACACTGCCATAGAGACACATGCAGATGCACATACCCAGTACAGAACCATGCCCAGGGGCACGCACATATCAGTCACACACCCACATTGGCTCCGCGTACGACGGCACAGTCCACTCCCCTTACGAATTGAGTGGGTGACCACAAAGCTACATGTCCAGGTTCTAGCCCGCTGCCTGGGGTGACATGTCTGCGTCTGCTGTACACAGCACAATGTAATGTCGTAGGGCCCAGGGCCCCCATGCATACAACAAGACCACAGGGACACATGCACATATCATGTTTAACTGGCTACGGGCACGTGCGCCCGGCCCCTTTATTGGCAGGGCCACATGTACAGTGACTCCTGGGTTGGATGTGTGTGTGGGTGAGTGTAAGCCAGCCCACACGGAGTGCTTGGTGCTGCCAACAACCTGAAAAGTGGACACCAGTGTCATGGAAACAGAAAACACCAGCATAACAGAGTCAAATGCAGAGCAACATGGAGGGATCCGGAGTAAGGCCAGAGGTCACCCAATATTCAGTCTGGACGTTCCTTGAGTTGCAGTGCACTGAGGTAGGGGCACTAGAGAAGAGCGCGCTCATGTGAAGAAATTGCTAGGATTCTGTCCCTTCAGGTTAGTCCTGATGCAGTTGCAGTGGGGTGTGTTACACCTGCATCAACTTCCTCATCAAAGTCCTAGGTCTCCCACACTGCCTGAGGTGACAGTTGCGTCCGCAGTCCACAGCGCAATACTCAGTATTAGATCCGGGTGTGTAGCTTGACTACAGCCACCAGTCTGCATTCCTGCCTTGGGGCTGTTGCCACCTGCCCTCCCATTGTCTGTGCCTTCTCCCGTCCGCACACTTGACACATCCTCCTCCTCATGGTCCCAGGTCTTCCCCACTGCATGAGGTGACATTGCTGCGCAACCTCACAACAGCACAAAACGCAATCAGTAACGGACAATGGCTTGCGGTGCACTGAGTCACTGGCACCTGGAGTGCTGAGCAGGGTATCAGGCCGATGATGGCATCCACGACAGGTCTGAGCAACTCCGTAGGTCTGTCAGGACCACCCTTTCGACTCTGGCAGATGGCGGTTGAAGGAGGTCCTTGCGGTGGTGGCGTGTGCCTCCTGGGGTGATGCGACGTCCGGGCCGGTCAAGACTCAATGCCATGTGTGGGCCCTGGTGGCCCACAGTTGGGGCCGGAGGAGGTGGACAGCGCAGGGCCACAGACACATGGCGTTGATGACCCCAAGACCATCGCTACAGAGGCCATTCAATGTCTCAGAAGAAGGGGTCCCAGGCCTGAGCAGCACAGAGTTAGTGGCCCTGGATGCACTGCGGCCGGCACAGGCACCCAGCCACGGGACGGTGACTTGCGGTGCAGTCAGATGGGCCATGCGACCTGAGCGGGTCCCCATCAGTGTCCGAGGTGTATGTTGCGGAGGGTTTCGGGGGACAGTGGAAGGTGTCCTCCAGGGCACGATGCGGAAGGTCTGATGTTATCTGGAAGCAGCAAATGGAGGAGTGGAAAGCGCAACCCTCGTTTGCACCAACAATTCGGGATCAGCTACATGAGGATGAAAACTAGCCCTTAGTCCATAGACTCAAACGCCACCAATGTACGACCAGTAAGTGTCCATGAATGTCGGGGAACAAACGTAGTGGCACAGGTGCTGTGAGGGGATGCAGTCTGCGATGATCCCGGTACACAGATGTGAACTCCAAGAATGCCAAATCAAGGCTCTGTGACCTACTGGACCACAGTGTAGGCCGGAGGCAGCGGTCAGCAGTGGCCACAGCCACGGGTCATTGGCTCGCGAGGCACAGAGTTAGTGACACAGTGGCAGTTGTCGGTAGTGTTCAATCACCTCCGTGATGCTGATCCTGTTCCCTCCGGACTGCAACGTGTCATCCTCTTACGCCCCTCCGTGCGTGCGAAGAAATGTATTCTGCCTTTTGAATTACCGATGTTCAGTTCCAAATCTGTGATCCCACTCGTGCGCAGCGTAGGCCGAGGGCAGTGGTCCGCGTAGGCCCACAGACACGTGTGGTTGTGATGCCATGCACAGACTTGTTGCCACCACATTGGAGGGTGTATTGTGAATTGTTCTCTGCCATAAATAATGTTCACTGCCATGGTGTAATCAAGACTCAGTTCCAAATGTGTGACCTACCTGACCGTGGTGTAGGCCTGAGGCAGCGGTCAGCACAGCCCATTCACTGAGTGTCTCCGGCATAGGTTGGATGGCCCCACCGGCCTGCGTTGTTCAGGTTCAGTGGCACTACATGTAGCCGGCTGGCGTTGAACAGGGTTAGTGGCACCACGTGTAGCAGGCTGGTGTTGAACAGGGTTAGTGGCACCACGTGTAGCAGGCTGGTGTTGAACAGGGTTAGTTGCACCACGTGTAGCAGGCTGGCGTTGAACAGGGCTAGTGGCACCACTTGTCGCAAGATGCCCATATGAAACTATGCCTCACTGATCGGGGGGTCTGGTGCTGTGGTCGCTGGCCCGGATTTGGGGTCACTGCCATTCATGAATCAGGACACAGTTTCACATATGGGACCTACTGGTCCGAAGAGTAGGCCGGGGGCAGCAGTGGAGTACGTCAACAAAAAAGGAATAAAGCGGGCCGGTGTCGTGGAGGCCGTGATGGTCTGAGGTGGCTGCCAAGGTCTCGGGCCTCGGGCTTGGGGCTTGCGCCGGCACGTGGTGGGCCCTCCTTGACACACGCCAGTGTTGGAAGGTGATCAGTGTGGCCTGGCTGCGCAGAGGCTGGCCTGACGGGTTCGTGGTCCCGCGTGCCGGGGTCTCCGCTCATGAGGATGGCGTCGGCCTCGTGGCGTGGTGGGAGGCGCCGCCCTGGCAGAGACGTGGGTTTTTCCGGAAGAGGACCACGCCTAGGCCTACGTGCTTTTTATTCACACCCCTACGCTGGCGTGGCGTAAGCCGGGCCATCCCACTCCACTGACGCTTAGGGGGGGCGTAACACCCAACATTTCCACGAGGTCCGTCACTGGCTGGGGTGACATGGTGGCATCCACTGTACACTACACTCCATACGCAAGCGGTGTATGTCGCCATGGATATGGGTGTGTTCTGCATACTGCGAGGTGTCCAGCACATCTCCGGCACTCTTGGCATTGTGTAATTTCCCAATCATGGTTCTACTGCATCCTTCACACATGCCTGGTTGCCACCTCTCCCCACATTCGGCTATTATGAGGCTGAGGTGCCATGCCGTTGCTGGCTCATGTTCATGGCTTGCCCATGTGGACATTGCAAGTTGTTCTGTCGTGTCTGGTGGGTGGGCATATTGTTGTGCCTGTTGTATGTGATTTTGTGACGTGTGCATTGCCAGCGTTGTGAGTTGCATGGTTGTGGAGTTGAGGTGTTTGGGGTGTTCATTTGTATATTGCCAAGGGGCTGTGCACTTCCCTTGTTGCCATCCTGGGAACGCTGGTTGATGATGGGCTGTCCGAGGATGAAGGTATCATGCACATTGGCTGTGTATTTGAAGGCGACATTGTTGGGTGTTCCACTGTGTTCTGTTGTTGCCTGCACATTGGTGTGAGACGTGTGCTTCCTGTTGCGGTGATTGTGTGCTGTGTCACCAGGGGGCACAGGTAGTACATGTGTGCTGTATATTGCCCCCGACACGAGCGTGCATCCTGCTATGGCGTATGGTCCTTGATTGGTCTCCAGCGGATCCTGCGCATTGTGTTGTACATATGGGGACTGGGGTACCAGGGTGATGGTAATGTCCAGGACAGGTGTGGGGGACTTGGATGTGGCTGGCTGTGAGTCTCCTCCGACTCTGGCGGGTGTTGGATGGGGGGTCCCAGGGGCCAACAGGTGCAGCCACGCCATCAGCTTTGTGTGGGGTGGGATGTTGGTTGTCCGCTGTGTTGTTGCCATTGGCCTGTTAGGCTATGATGGTCAGGATGCGTAGGTTGGTTGTCCCTTTCAGCCTGTAGTGGACGGTGACATTGTCAGATGTTGGGTCTGTGCGGCTGGTACGTTTCCTGGGGTTCCGCTGTCTTTGTCTGCGCTGCGTCTGTGGTGGTCCGGTGGGGGGTGTTCCGGGTGTGGGTTGGGGTCCTGGGGTGGTGGAGGTGGGTGTTGTGGCCCTCTTGGGTGTCCGGGCCGCATGATGGGTGGCTCCATGGCATCTGTTGCCCTTCGGATGTGGCCCTGGGCTGTGCTCCCTTTGTGGTGCTGGCTGCCGTCCGACTTTACACCAGGTCAGAGCAGGTGTAGATTTCCTGTGCTAACGCGCCTTATCGCCTGTTTTGTGTTTTTATCGCGGATGTGGCTGGTCGTTGTGAATGTTGAGGTGTGCTGTTGTCTCGGCTTTTGTCACGGGAACGCCTAATCTGCATCTCATTAGCGATATTTGCAGAGGTCCTCTGTGGCGATGTTTTTTGCGGCTGCTATCGCGGGTAAAGTGGTGCTGTGGGCTGTTAACACCGGCTTGTGAATGGGGGGGTAAATTTATCACGACTTTGGCTGCGATAAAGTGCAGTTAATTTGGCGATAGCTCCTTGTGAATATGCCCCTAAATGTACAATTGAACATTTAAAAACATACTGTAAAGGTGAAGGAATTTGAAATTGGAGGTCAAAATTACATTATTATCCTCTGATTTATTCATGAGAACAGTGCACGTGCATCAAATGGAATATAGTATAGACAATGAGTGACCGGGATTGAATTTAGAAAAGCTCCAACCTTTCTATTAAATTTGTAATTTTGACTCTTTTTTATTTATATGTGTTTGTGAATTAAATAAAACGTGTCATCAATTGTGTATTTGTTTGATTAATGCTTTTGTCTGTATTTTTTGTGAATTGTTTTGTGGTTCAAATCATCGACAATGCTTAGAGTGGGGTCTCCGGCTTCCAGTAATGACTCAGTCTGGTGTCCCTGGATTCCAATAATGATTCATTGGGGGTCCCCAGGTTCCAGTAATAATCAAGTGGGGTCACCAGAAGTCAAAATGTTGCGAACCACTGCTCTAAGCTATTCTATGATGACTCTAACTTGAGACCAGCTTTTGAAAAACAGTTCTCTGTAGCAAGTGTGTTAACCACCCAGGCTAGTGTGCATTAAAATGCACTCAGAATTACTAAGATTTGGGAATCAGCTGTCTTAACCAGCTAACTTTCTGTCTGAATCGCATCAGGCACCCCATGTTTTCCTCCTGCAGATTTTGAATGCTTTCAGCAGGGTGAATCCATGGGAAGGAAATGCCAGGTCAGTGATAGAACCTTTGATCTTGCATAATCAATGGAGTTTTCAGCCCCATTGGAATTAATGGGGCACTCTAATGAGGCATATTGTAAGAAACTGGAGATTTGTTCAGTGCAATACCTGGTTGAGGTAGTTGCGACCCTGTGCATGATTGAATCTTTCCCCCCCCCGGAACTGCCTTGGGTGAAGAAGATTCAACAGCCGGGTGAGACCTTAGGCAAACAGTTCCATATATTGTGGATTGTCCCCAGTTTCAAGGATGGCAGCATTCCAATGCACCAGCAGTGCTCCCATTTTTAGCGAGAGTGTGAAAAAGTACCAAGAGAAGAAAGGGGAACGATCCTTCAGCAGTACTATGCTTGGGCAGTGAATTTAGTGCACTTTAAGAGCACACTATACAGAAACCATCTCTAGGCACTTTCCCACTTTACGCAGACACCCACTGAAATTTAGAGAGGCTTGGAAAATGTGGCTCTATCTGCATCAATTTCCTGCTTCTATATAGATGTGTGCACTGGTTTATGATTAGCATCAAGAAACCCTCTAGACTAATTACACAAATATGGCACACATACAGAGCTTAAAGAAAGGTGGCATGCATTGATCATCTACCAATTGTAATCAGCATTGAAATAAACTGTAGCACCAATAGCAATCAAGACATGAAATATTTGGTGAGCTACAGGCCACACAGATTGTAGTCCACATACAGTGTACATTCCTGCTCCTCCGAGGACCTGTCCAATGCTAATCAGCACATCAAGAAATAGACTTTTCTAGTTGCTTCTTTAACAAGCATTGGCAAAGTTAGTAAGTCTAGACTAGACAACCTAATGCGATACCTAACTAAAAAAAAATACTTCAAGCATCGGTCAAAAAAAAATAAAAAAATTAACATACAGCCAGCTAAGCATTAGGGCTTCGCACTTATGCACAGTTGAAATCCCAGAGCTACTTAACACTCACCTTCAATGCACGGACTAAGCTCTGTTTTTTAAAACTGAGAATGGGGGTGATCCCAACAAACTGTTATCTCCCTAAATGGAAAAGAGACTGCGCCCTGGAAACGTGCAGGCTCTGTGGACACCATAGGGAAGACATAATGCACGTGCTATGTTTGTGACCTAACCTCTTAGAGGATAGAAAGGCTCTACTACGAAGGGGTTGGATCGAGAAGGAGGTAAGATCTTACAGAGGCACAGTGCTGGCTTGTTTCGACACACGGAATACCACCTTAAATTGCGCCTTGGTCAGATTCATGGAACGCTTCGTAAAAAAGCTAAGCGGAGGTGAGATGTCTACCGACTTCTCGGACCGAGACCTAGCCCTCCTGCCTATTAGCATCAGCCTGCTTTGAACCATCTTTATTTGCAGATTGGCTATGCACACGAACAGTGGTGAACAACAAAAATGCCAATAGAAGGGGAGAGGCGTACAGGCCAGTCGGCCTGGGTTCTAGACGTTTATTTTATTAGGACTGTCGTCTCCCTCTGGAACACAACTACAGGAGTTACGGATAGTGTATTTATAACAGAGTCCCATTTGTCATGATGACGGGAGTTTTTTAATAATACTGTAAAAATAATAAAAAATGTTTTAAAAATTTAGGATCAAATTATCAATTTTATATATTATAATGTTTTTTATTGTTTGTCGAGCGTTGCAAGGGTTTTAACAAATCATGCAATAAAGTTTCTTATTACTATATGATTGCAATAAAAAGTTTGAATAAAACAATAGAACCATTGCATGTAATTTTCATGTATAACAGTATTTGTGAATCCTGGGAGGCAAGTGTAGTAAACAACAGAGACTTTTTAGTTTCAATGCACATCACAGGAAAATATGATTCGTATTAGTAAAAAAAAATGTACTATTGACTTTGAATTACTGTGAAAAGAAGACACTGTTTAAGCACGCTAGGATGGTTTAGTATTAAAAAAGAAAGAGTGGAAAAAAAGCATTGGCATATTACCGTACTGGGACAGCAGGCCTAGCTCTGAAGTTTACTTCTATTTAGGTGGGCAAGCACTTGCTGTCCACTTCTCCGTCCTTTTTACTTGTAGGTGCAGGTCCAGTCCTTCAAATCTCTGCAGAGGCAGCATGTCCAGTCCTCTTATGTTCTTTCACAGGTCCAGATGTTTTCTGATGAGTTGGAGGTTACTTGTAACTTTTTTAGAAATCACTGGCCATGATTGGGGGTGACTCCTGGACATTTCTTAAACAATGTGCGCAAAGTTCCCACAGGCAACACTTCCCTCTTTTCCAGTATATCCTGTTTGCATTACTGCAAGTTATCCCACAGAGCACTATTCATAGTGGAAATCAACATAGCAGAACCTTACAACCCCTGGAGAAGGCGGGTGGCACTGCCAGTTCACTTTCACTCAAGGTACAAGTGATACGATGGCTGAAGTGGGCTCACCCATTTTCCCAAGCTGTATGTTTAAATGGAGGGAAGAAAAATGTGAATGACATTTAAACATGCCAGTGGATAAAGAGGGCTAATCCAAAGCCCATTAATGTATGCATATTGTATTTATGATTTTTATTATTACATGAAACTGGCAAGACTGCTACAGTTGCCCTACACCAGACATAAAAAGATTTGAGGAGTGTGAAAACCACTCTAGTTGTTTGCCTACTCCATGATTTGTTTTTTTATCTTTTCTTGTTCCTGGAGGGTGGGGGCTTTCACCACTGAGGGAGTGATAAAAGGAACAGGGGCCTCTAGCCTTTGCCCCTTGATACTTTATTGTATGGATTGTCAAGTGCTCTTGCCTGGAGGCTCACACAGATGACTGTAAAAATTTAAATTTGTTATGGGTGACATTTCGATATTTTCAGTTCGCTGATGTGGGACATCACTATATTTTATTTGTGAAAATAACTTACACTGGGTAATGCCTTACTGTGAGTGTAAAAACCTCAATTTGTAGAAGGATACTATTTTTACTATGAAATCATCTTTAATGGGCTATAGAACAGTATCAGCTTTGAGGATCTTTCTCCTTGTGCATGGAGTGTTCCTTAGTTGCCACTACAGGAGCATTATGCCTATGGAGTTAATGGTTTGGAGTTCTTTATCTCCTTTATACTATAGCCTCCTATAGAAATGGTTGTTTAAAAGAATAGCTTATGAGTTGGATTTTCTGTGTGCCTGGGCAGAGAGAAATACAAGCTGGATCCCCATGTATTTACTAATCATTGGGTTGGGATCAGGGCCGGACTGGGCACCGAAACCGGGCCTGCAAACTGCTCGGCCAGCACCCCCTGGGGGGCAGGGGGGTGTGGCCTTATGTTTGCTAGGGCCGGATTTGTCTGATTTGTTTACAGGGGGCCGATATTGCTTGCCCCAGTAACAAAAATAACCCCCCGGGGCCCAAAACCGGCCCCCACCCTGGCGGACCATTGGGAAAATGCCCTGTATCCGCTACGGCCAGTTCAGCCCTGGTTGGGATGACTTGTGGACACTCCCTGACAAATGAGGAAAATGTTCCCTGAGCAAACCTTACCACTTTTGCAGCACATCCGGTTTGCCTTACTACAAAATATCCCACATGTCATCATTATAAGGGAAATCCAAGATGGTGCAGGCCTTCTGCCCCTCAAGGGAGCTGTGGCCCAGCCAGGGGTGTGTTTAGGAAATGAGAATTCACCTGCTCCACAGCTATTCTAAACTGCTTCTAGGACCAGTTCCCGCTCCCTCTGGGCTGGTGCAAAGTAGTGAAAAACCTTTCACAGGACCAACCTTACACTTAACTTTGAATGGACAGACCTTATCCTGATCCATTTCATGTTATTGAAGTTCCTGGACCTTCCCAGCTATCCTTACTAAGCTTATATCTGCCACATATCTCACCCCAAGGTCTTCCTAAGAAAATACCTAAGCCGTTGCTCCTGCTCTGGGAGCAGTGTTCACACTTCATTAAGCAGAAGTACTGGCAGTGCCTTATGTCAGCAGGCTAATGCTAGTTAGCTTACTGAAGGCTCAGACAGATAAAGTGTAACTTTTAACAGCCATTTTCATAAATAAGCTTTAAACATTTGACTTCACCATTGAATAGCATTTTGTGCCTGTGTCTATGTTTGTGTCTTTTTTAACTTGGTTATTTGATGAACTCGGAGATCTAAAATGCACTGATGTAATCACACGTTTAATCGTTTTTAAATTAACGTAAATTTTGATTTATACTATTGTTACACTGTGGATTTGTATGTTTATATTATGTGCTTTTATGGTCTATTTTATTCAGCCGAATCAAGAATTTGATGATGATGATGAATAGCATTTTAATACAAAATTAAAATAGTGTTTGGATTATTCCAGTAGCTTGCCCCAAACTGTGCGTAGCACAGTTAGACAGCTAAACTTTTACAGTGAAAATAGCTTTTGGTTGCTAGTCACTGTAGGTACATGCCAGCATTAAATTCTTGCATGTACCACTTTTGAATACTTGGCATCGGACCTTGTAGTTGACAAGGCCTACTAGGGGTGACATTTAAAAGTAAGGTTCTGCTCTGTCAAAATGAGTTATTTTTACTGGTTTGCCTGAGGTTTTAAAAGCTGTAGGAGTCAGGCTACACATGTGGGCCTAAAGGCATGACTTCTTTGACAGCCTAGTGTAGGGTACAACATGTGCTGCAGTCAACAGGTGACTTTTAAGTTTTCCATGCCATTGTAGTATTTCTTGCATCATATGCTTTGACATTTGAACTTGCTGGGAAGTTGAGTATGCCAATTAGGGGTAAGTCAATGTTACAATGTTTTAGGAGACAGGACCTATACACTGAGGACTGGACATCCGTGCCCCAGTGTGCAGAATTCGAAAACCAGAATCATCAGTCCAAAAAATGAAGCTTGACCATGCAAAAAGCGTCACTTTCCCCATGTTCTGTCAAGCTCTCTCATTTTCTGTAGAATATTGTCAGTGTTTCCATGGCCCTTTTGCTATTCATTCTGCTATTCCTAATCTCACATCATTAAATACGTAGTAACATTGAATTTTGTAATGTGATTCTTCCCTGCTCCCTCCCAGTCTGCAAATAGATTCCATTTATAGCCTTGGATTCAACTATGTACACATCCTATTTATTTGTATTTTTCTGGTGCAGGCAGTTCTTAAGGAGCTGTTAAGTGGTCTTTTGGGTTTTACTTCTCTCGCACAGGTTAAAACCTGGGTTAAAGAGCTCCACAATTGATGCATTTCTGCTTTATTTCAGGGTCAAATATTGTCCCCTTTATGTATTTTTATCTAACGTCCTTTTTATTTATATTACATTATTTTGACTGTGTTATGTATGTTGGGTTTTCTCTACCAATATGCCCCTTGAAAGCGCTCCATGCCTGAGGGATTACTGAAGATCTGCATGTGGGATAGCATCTAATGAGACCATTCCAGCCTGTGGAAGGATCACTGGTGCAGCTTAAACGTAATAAAACCAGGCATTTTCAGGGCTTTCATAAATCTCAGGATGCTTGTTTTGAGGTTAAGGGAGAGAGGCAGAAAATTCCAGGGGGTTCCTTTTTTGCATTGTAATTTGAATTCTATAACGCGTTAGTTGAGAATCTTTTTTGGACAAACAAACTTAAGCTTCTGGTCGACTGCTATGGTTACTGCAGATGGAGGAGGCAGAAGGCTGCCTGATTCAGGATGAGTTGTTGCTCCCGCATTTCCTTTTGCTTTAAATTTGACATATTGTATTTATTTATAATTTCAGCCAATAAAGAGGTAGCCAAGGTGCTTTTATTCCCTTGGGAAATACCTGTTACCTTAATATTAAGCCTCAACAGATCAAATTGTATTCGATTACATTTGTTTTTTTCTGATATGGTACATTCTTTTTCATTACTTCTGAATTTGCTTATTGTCTTATAACTATTGAAATTTCAACTGATATGCCGTGTTTATTTATTTTAGAATTTTATAGGTTTGCTACTCTGGCTTTTGTGTGAAAAGCATATAATTTGCAGAGAATTTATCCTGAAAACCCATATGTTACCTCAATGCTTACTCGATGGTATTCTTCCGCTGACGTTTATTTAGCCGGATGTACTTATCCTGGCATTAACTGGTGCTTACATGGACCCATCTTTTTCTTTCATTGATGCGTCATCACTCCTTTTATAGTTTCTAGTACCTTCCTACCCTCCCAGTTTTATCTTGAAATCCTGGGGCCTCTATTTTTTTCTGGATTGCAAGCAACTCTCTATGATTTATGTTCTAATGCCAGTGTTTGTAATTTGCACTACTTATTCCACACTGCCTCCGACACAGCCTTTTCTAGGGTTTGCCTACCAGTACTAGGATCTTCACCATCGGTCTTTACTGTATTTCCACATCAGATAACACATAACGTACGTTATTGCCTCGGTCACCAGTACCTCATCAGTGTTACTTATCACACCCCAGTGGCTTAACGCAAAAGTGATGGAGCCCCCTGCAGAATGTGATGAGGGGCCCCCAAATCTCCCATAGCCCGCAGATATCCATTGGTTTTGGGGTGAATCCTCACCCCCCCCGAAAAGGTTGGGCGCCCCTGGACAGTTGGGAGCGCCATGCACCACAGGGGCTGTGGGGGTCTACGTTGCATCCCTGACACACCCAATAAATAACAATACTCACTTCCTTAAGCCCTGCTCGGTTGAGGGAAAAGCCTGAGGAATGATACAAACAAATTGATCAGTTTGTGAAAATCTCCAAGGTTCTGTGGATAGATTTGAATACCCTATTTGATATAGTAGTCCCAGGGGATTTCTGGGCGGCTTGTAAGATCGCAATTGAGTGACCCACTTCGGAACCAACTAGGGATCCCGTAACTCATGGCCCATCAGCAGAAGTAATGAAAAAATATGAACAGGCAATTACGTGGCTGCAGTCCAAAGTAGCCCCTCGAACTATTGATTGGCTCAAGATAGATCGTAGCACACAGGAGCCAAAGGAATCAGTGCATGATTATTATGAAAGGCTCTTGTTGGCTTTCAAAGAGCATAGTGGCCTTGATGCCCTCAAACAAAAAGACATGGGACAGTTTGTCTCAAAATTTGTGTTAGGATTGAGAGCTGAGATAAGTTTGATGATACAGCAACATCTGATATGTTGGCAGAATAAGTCGGTGGATGAAATTCTGCGTTATGCTAAGTACTGTAGTGATCAGGTAGAGGACATGCATAAGAAAATTAAGGATAAGTTGATGATGGTGCAGTTGAGGAATGCTGAAAGACCAGACCAGGTACAGGGAAATGGAGGTACAGTGGGTCGATGGCAAGGGAGTGGTCGCGGAATGGGACAAAACATGACAAGTTACCAGGGACAGGGAAGAGGACGAGGAATGGATGCAGGTACAGGAACTGAATGGGTTAACCCTAGGAGAAACACTGCTTGTCATTATTGTCCCAAAATCGGGCATTGGAAGCGCGAGTGTCGCTCAAATCCTGCCAATCAAATACAAAATGATGAAACTATACAGGTATCTTACGGACTGAACACGGTGACTAGACCTAAGTCCATGTATGGGGGAGGTTTGGAACCTCAAGATCAGGTGCAGGTGCCTCAACCCCCTAGGATTGCTACAGGAAACTATGTGTACCAGCAAATGCCTTTCATTGAATTGACCGACAACTATGATCCAAATACATCAAGAGGAAGGTGTGAGAGGGGGGAGGAGGACTGCACCTTGGGAGCAGTATTAGAAGTAGATCAGAGGGGACCCTTTGTGGAGGGTGATGTCAATGGTCACCCAATCACGTTTTTAATTGACACTAGTGCAGCTTGATCTCCTGTGAGGTCAGCGGTAGTTCCAAATTTGTCACTTTTTGGACAGTCAATTCAAGTGGTACGAGTGACAAATCAGAAGAGTACTAATCCTCTAACTAATGAGTTACCTGTGAGAATAGGAACTTTTCAGGACCGACACCAATTTGTGGTGTGTGATTCGAGTCCAGTTTGTCTATTAGGAAGTGATCTCTTGTGCAAGTAAAATTGTACCATCTATTGTACTCCGAAGGGAGTGGAACTACAGACCTGTGACGACGATGCTGTTTTTAAAATGGCAAGTCAAAATTTGTGTGCAGAGATGTTCATTGTACTGACCAAAGACGAGCTACCAGTGGATTTGAGGGACTCTGTGAATCCCGTGGTGTGGGATTTTACAGGGGAGGAGATAGGTTTGATTCGAGGAGTCGAACCTGACAAGATACAGGTCAAACCAAATGCAGACTTTCCAAGGACGCCACAGTATAAGTTAACACCTGAGACAGTGGCGGGAATAACACCAGTGATTGAATCCATGATTGTGCAAGGCGTACTGAAGGAGATTAGAGGAAGCCCTTGTAATTCACCTATAATGGGGCTACAGAAACCCAGCGGCAAGTATAGAATAGTACAGGATTTGCGACGGGTTAATGAGATTGTGATTCCATGTTGTCCTGTGGTACCAAATCCAGCTGTGATTTTGTTTCAAATACCCTGTGAAGCTGAATGGTTTACGGTCATTGACCTATGTCAAGCATTTTCTCGATACCCTCCACGAGGAGAGACAATTTTTATTTGCTTTCCGGCTGGAGAACCGTGTGTTAACATGGTGTCGTATTCCACAAGGGTATACAGAAAGTCCGTCTATCTTTAATCAAATTTTGAAAAAGAATCTTGAGGGTCTGACAATGCCACAGAATTCGGTTCTCGTGCAATACATAGACGACCGTTTGGTTGCCTCGGAGACCGAAGATGCTTGTAGGATAGATACTGTGGCTTTGTTGAATCATCTGGCAGAGAATGGACATAAGGTGTCACCTGGCAAACTTCAGTACTGTTTGTCTGAAGTACAGTATTTGGGGCATCAAATTGAAAAAGGAAAGAGAAAGGTGTCACCAGATCGCATAGAAGCGATTTTGCAAATGGGTACTCCAAAGACGCAGAAGGAAGTCCGAATGTTTTTGGGAATGGTCGGCTATTGTCGACAGTGGATCCCAAATTTTTCTCTGCAGGCAAAACCTTTATTAAGGTTAACACGGAAGGACATCATTGATCCGGTACCATGGGATGACGATTGTTTGAGGGCCTTCCAGGAGCTAAGGGAAAGCTTATGCAGTGCTCCAGCTCTTGGAATGCCTGATTATAATAAAGTGTTTTTGCTTTTCTGTCATGAGAGGGATGGGTGTGCATTGGCAGTATTAGCTCAGACACATGTGGGTGCACGTAGGCCAGTAGCTTATTTTTTTGCCACCTTAGATCCAGTGGCTTCTGCGTTGCCCGGATGTCTCAGATATGTTGCTGCAACTGGTGTCAGCATTGAGAGGTGTGAAAGCATTGTGATGGGTCATCCCCTTACAGTATATGTGCCGCACTCAGTGGAACTCCTGATGACGAGAACCAAAACACAGTACCTGACTAACAACAGGCTCACCAAGTATGAGCAAGTGATACTAGCATCTGAAAATGTGACTTTGAAAAGATGTTCTATGTTAAACCCTGCCACACTGAAGCCATATCCACCTGTAGAAGGTGAAGTTTGTGAGGAGCATGACTGCCTAGATGTGACTGAGCTTTCTACCAAGCCCCGACCTGACATTGTCGATGAACCTTTACCTGAATCTGATCTGGTCCTCTTTGTTGACTGTTCGTGTTTAAGAGACAATGGAGGTTGTTTGAGAGCAGCTTTTGCTGTTTGTACTATTTCTGGAGTTGTGGAAGCCACTTGTTTACAAGGAGTATATTCTGCACAGGTGGTGGAAATTATTGCCCTAATACGTGCATGTTTCATTTCTGATCGAGTCCGAGTGACTATCTTTACAGATAGCCAGTATGGGTTCGGAGTAGTTCATGACTTTGGGCAGTTATGGTCACAGAGAGGGTTCCTAATGTCATCAGGATCTCCTATTAGAAATGGAGAATATGTGAGACAGTTGTTAGAAGCGTTACAGAAACCAAAAGAAATAGCGGTGGTGAAATGTGCAGCACACGGGAAGGGGGAGGATTTTGTCACCAAAGGAAACCGCTACGCCGACGAAGTGGCTCGTTTTTGTGCTATACATGCTTGTATATTCAATGGAGAATATGTGGGGGAGAGCACAGAAGAGACCGAGCTCAGCATGATGTTGGCTATGGCTGATACCTGGGATGAGATTAAAAGACTACAAGAAGAGGTTTCTGAAGAGGAAGAAGCAGCATGGGTTAGAGCAGGTTGTGAGAGAAGAGGTGATGGCATTTGGATGTCAATAGATGAAAGAACAGTGTTACCTAACTGTCTATTGAGCCCTATGGCAAGGCAGATACATGGAGCAGTTCATCTTGGAAGAGATGCCATGGTGAGGGTGTTTCGTCAGACATGGTTCAATCCACGGTTCCGTGTGTATGCTGAAGCAGTGTGTCATAGATGTGTTACGTGTCAGCAAATGAATGCAGGAAAGAAAACAGTGGTTGCTTTGAGTCATATTGGAAGGTCAGGAGGTCCTTTGAATCGAATGTAGTTAGACTTCATAGAGATGCCCAGGTGCAATGGACTAAGATATGTTTTGGTGGTGGTGTGTGTCTTTTTACGTTGGGTTGAGGCGTATCCGACTAGGAGGTGTGACAGTCTCACAGTAGCAAAATTGTTGCTTAGGGAGGTCATCCCACAGTTCGGATTTCCGACCTCATTGGAATTGGACAGAGGAACTCACTTTCATAGTGAGATCATGAAGCTGTTGTGTGCTGCCTTACAAGTGGATCAGAGACTGCATTGTAGTTATAGGCCAGAGGCTTCTGGTCTAGTGGAACAGATAAATGGGACGATCAAAATGAGAGTGGCAAAGGTTTGCTCGTCGACGTCTTTAAAATGGCCAGGTGCGCTGCCCTTGGTGCTGATGAGTTTGCGTAGCACTCCAGATAGGAGAACAGGATTGCCCCCCGCGAGTTATTGATGGGAAGGGCGATACATTTGCCTGCAGTGCCAGCGACAGCATTGATAAACATCACCGATGATTTGGTGCTTGACTATTGCAAGGGGTTAGCTGATGTGGTTAACTCTGGGTCCCACCAGGTCGAGGCTACGACTGCTTCCACCTCGAGAGAACTCCTGCATGACTTAAGTCCGTGGGACTAGGTCTTGGTCAGAAAGAACGTGAGGAAGAGCTGCCTTGATGCATGTTGGCGGGGACCCTACCAAGTGATCCTGGTTACAAGCACAGCTGTAAAGTGTGGAGGCTTACCGAACTGGATCCACGCCTCTCACACTCGCACCCTCGGAAGAAACAGCTCCCCTTGATCAAAGAAACACATCAGAGAGTAGAAACTCGGAAGAGGGGACAAGCCAAGCTGTGAGGGTAGCTACTGAAGTAGATCATTCTTTGGGTCAAGCTGGAAGAAATCACGCTGCATTACATTCTGACATAAACATTGAAAGTGACGAACGCGTTGGAATCGAAGCAGAATCGAATCTGGTAAATCAGACAGAAGTGGAACAGGACGGAGTGGGGAGAAGAACAGAGGCTGGAAGTGAAGGGTGGTCAGTGAGAAAAGAAAGACTGAATTTAAGGCTTACATCAGAAAAAGATCTTACTCCCATCTCTGAAACTTCTGAATCTGAGCAAAGTGAAACAGAATCAAATCAAGAAGGCTTACGAAGATCAAAAAGAGAACGAGTGCCATGTCGAAAATACGCTGCTCCCGAGTGGACATACCTAGTCACAGATGCAGAAACTGGTGAAATCCGTGAGACTGATGTCTGGGAGAGTGTTACGCAGGGGAACACACTGGTTATTAAGATCGAACTGCTGGTACCAGGAGTTGAGGCTCTCGGGATTCTGACTCTGACGGTACCTGACCCTCCAAGACTAAGTGGACTGAGACTCCAAATTCTAAATCGACTTACATTCCCAACGTTTGGTTGTCAGCACACAGCTCAAGAATTGGCAGCATTTCGTATGGAAATCCTGGAACTTGTGGTTGATGTTCTGGGCACTGATATAATTTATGATGAAAACTGAACTGAATAAAGAGAAAGAAAGCATATGAACATTGTCTAAAGAAGATAACCTAGGCCAGAGTGTAAGAAGAATAAATTTAGGGACTTATCAATAGAAGAAGAAATAGGGATAGGGATGACTATTCATGAACTTTAGATTATCATTATCAAACTGAATAAAGAAGAATTCAACATCAAAAAGAAAATCTGTTACAAACTTTGTGTATAAATCCAAAGAGGAAGAAAAAGAGACTTTGTTATTTCATTCCTGCACCAAATTGGAAAACTTATTCAACATGGAGTCCGGAAATCGAGCCGTAGGCAGAAATGTATGATAGGCACACTCATAGTGGGAGTAATAGTAATTATTACAGTAGTGATTATCACATCCATAGTTGAGTCCAATGAATTGGAAGAAGGGGTAAAAGGGACATCTATACCTCCTACACCAAACATAAGAGAGGGTGCATCAGAATCAGATGAGGACATGATAATAGAAACCAGTCGTTTGTTACACGTAGATCTTTCAAAGGGAGATTTTTCGTTGAATGCATATGCCAGGTTGTTGTACGAGTATGTGGACACGATGGAAGCGAAGGATTGCTATGTGTGTATGAAATTGCCAGCATCAGTTGAAGAGGGCATTAGATATCATCACTTTCCCCAGCTTATGGCATTACATGCAGTGTGCTTCTGAGTATGTTTTATGGTAAGGCTCATTTTGAGTAATATTTCTCTAATTATGATGTAGTGCTCTCTGAAGTTCCTGTGTTGAAGTATTTGAATAAGTAGGATTATTACAAAAAGGAAGATAGGATGTCAAAATATTTCGTACCCACAGTGACTTTGGATACAGCATATGCTCATAGACATAATTTGACATGCATGTTATCTGAAACAGAAAAGAAATTCGTGGACCAAATAGAGGATAGACATAGACAGACATTAAATAGGCCTGATCCCAAACATGAAGTAATTCCATGGACCCAGGAAGAGTTAGATCATAAGGCAAAGGGAAGTTCTGGTCCAATAGCTTTAGATTTGCAGCAGAAAGGGAAATTATGCATTAGACAACCACAGACATATTATGACAACATTTTTGTTGGAGAGAGTGAATGTGAACATATTTTCTTGATTGAGGAGTCAATAAAGAAGGCACTATTGGATAAATTGACCATAGTGCCTAATGTATATTTTGTATGTGGAAGGAATGCTTATGTTCGATTACCTCCAAATTGGTATGGAACATGTTATCTGGCTGTGGTATTTCCTAAAATATTCCACATGGAAGATTTGTGGCCATTGGAAGGGAAACAATCATGTAGAGAGAAACTAGTACAGGAGAAATTGTTGGTGATGTGTTTGGCGCAATGATACCAAGTTTGGGAGTGGTTTTGAAACGTTAGGGGTTAAGGGCCTGGCACTGGCCTTGTTATCCTCCTTTCTGAAGGATAGAAGACAAACAGTGATGCTGGGCCAGTTTAATTCAACACCCTATGTCCTTCCTTGTGGAGTCCCATAGGGCTCGTCCCTTAGCCCAACACTTTTTAATGTTTACGTATCAGAACTAGCCCCTTTGATTCAAGACTTCGGCTTTAGTCTCACTTCATACGCCGATGACACCCAGATTGTGGTGGCAGCGTATAAAGATCAAGTCTGCCCATCCTTGCAGTTTCAAAACTGTATGATGGAAATAAACAGATGGATGGGAAAGCACTGTCTCAAATTAAACACTGAGAAAACCGAAGTGGTGATCTTTGGGAATATGCAACCCAGTTGGGACAATCTTTGGTGGCCGGCAGAAATGGGGGAACTGCCAAAACCAGTTCTTAATATTACGAGAGAAACAAGGAAACCCAATTACTATTGGTCAGGGACCTAGGGTACGTTAACAGTTTCTAAAGACAATGGTCCCTAGACAATGAAAATGTAAGAGAGTAAATATAGACTCAATCAGTGCTATATTCTACTGTCCAGCCGGACAGGATTTAATATGAAATCAAAGTAGTTTCTTCAATTAATATACATAAACATTATAAAGTGGGACACAAGCCTGTATCCAACTTAACAAACAAGGGGAAAAAGAGGGAACATAAAACATATAGTGAGGGTTCAGGCAAGAAAAAGTATGTTTGTTCAGAGCACAATTTTGGTAAAACAAACAGATTAGAATGAGGACACCATTACACATTCAACATAATATTTTACATAGTGTATATGGTGTACAAAGTGTCGACTGCGTTTCGATCCCTTAACTAAATAATGGGATCATCCTCAGGACATTACAAATGACATGCCTGTATACAGTAGCCGCAATGAGGGCTAGATGGATGTTTGCCCTTAATGGGATGTATGACCAATGAGCTGGAGTCCGCGGACGCGGCTCGCAAAGACACAGATGCCGATCCTGGCATTGTATCACACGCGATACTCTCCTATATTCCCGGTGCCCTCGCAATTACATCGTCTTCCCCTTGAGCCCAATTGCTCCCTATCACCACATCCACATTTGGATTGGACTCCAGCTCATTGGTCATACATCCCATTAAGGGCGAACATCCATCTAGCCCTCATTGCGGCTACTGTATACAGGCATGTCATTTGTAATGTGTTGAGGATGATCCCATTATTTAGTTAAGGGATCGAAACGCCGTCAACACTTTGTACACCATATACACTCTGTAAAATATTATGTTGAATGTGTAATGGTGTCCTCATTCTAATCTGTTTGTTTTACCAAAATTGTGCTCTGAACAAACATACTTTTTCTTGCCTGAACCCCTCACTATATGTTTTATGTTCCCTCTTTTTTCCCCTTGTTTGTTAAGTTGGATGCAGGCTTGTGTCCCACTTTATAATGTTTATGTATATTAATTGAAGAAACTACTTTGATTTCATATTAAATCCTGTCCGGCTGGACAGTAGAATATAGCACTGATTGAGTCTATATTTACTCTCTTACATTTTCATTGTCTAGGGACCAAAACCAGTTCTTAAGGCAAAAAATCTGCGGGTGTTAATTGATAATAAGCTCACTCTATCTCAGCAAACCAATGCTATTGTGTCCACCTCCCATTTCCTGAACAAGAAATTGAAGAAGATCTTACCTTATATTCCCGTTGACTCCCAAAGAACGGTAGTGACCGCTCTCGTGCAGTCAAAGTTAGATTACTGCAACGGACTCTACCTGAATATGCAGAAACAGTGCCTTAAAAAACTACAGATGGTTCAAAACGCTGCTGCAAGACTAATACTGAATGTCCCTGAATACGAGTCAGTAACTAAGGGAATTCGTAGACTCCACTGGCTTCCGGTAGAGCATCACATTAAGTTCAAGACTTTATGCTTAGCTCACAAGGCCTTCAACAATACCGGACCAGTGTTTCTTAGAAAACCTTTTTCTTGGTACCACACAGTCAGACAGCTACGCTCCACAAACACTAAACTTATGAGGGTTCCAAGGATTCGAACGACATGTTGGGGAGGCCGAAGTATCTCTTATGGTACAGCAAAGCTGTGGAACACGCTTCCAATTGATATCAGAAATGCTAGCTCACTGACCTCTTTCAGAAAGGGTCTTAAAACCTGGCTATTTCAGAATTAGATCTTTTCCGGGCTTACCTCTGTCCTAGCGCCAAGACACCTTCGGGTATTCGTGCGCTCAATAAATTTTATTAACATAACAGGTGATAGTTGTTTATCAGATTCGATATATACCACCAATTAAAAATGGGGACCATTATGCATATTTTGCTGCTAACCGCATCAAAATCCCCATGTCCCATTATTTTTGGACATTTTTAATTTGGTAAATTTAGGCAGATTTGTTCAGCTGAAATTTATCGAGAGAAACATTCTTCTGTAGGACTTAACTAGCAAACTTATATTTCCCAAACCTATGCAAACAGTGATTTGCAATTTTATGAGGCTGTTGAACTTCCACAATGGAGGCTCTCGAAAAGGGTTCTCACACCTTTTTTAAGTCTTACATCTGTATTAAGTTGACTACAAAGAACAGTGTTTTCCTTTGGCATTAGGAAAATCTCTTTTTTTGGTTTTGTAATAAACTTCACTCGTGGATGCATTTCAGAGCTGCTTTCAGCCAAAATATTAGTGTCGGGTAGACAATTAAGTAGAGCAAGATGCTGGGTACAATTTAGCTTGCAGTTGTCCTATTAGCATTTACATGAATGCAGCTGCTTTGGGCCCTTTTTCTGCAGGATGATTCAGCAGCAATTTCTGTTGATGTTACATCTTATGTGTACATGTAATGGTTGTTTTGTCCCACCTATGTGTTCTGTCCACATGACACCCTTTAAGGCTTAGGTCATCAAAAGGCCCCCAGAGGGGTCAGACCCTTCAACTTGAGCTTCAGGTCATCAAAACACGCTGAGGGTAACCAAATTGCAGTGATCTTTTAAATACTGCATACAGTTTTGTAACAGTATTTCCATTATACAGTAAAACAATTTCATTTCTTTTCAATGGTGTTCAATTCAGTATCATTCGAATTTACAGAGATTGTCAAAAGAGTGACAAAACATGTTTTGAAGTGTGAAGTCCAACGCTTCTTAGGGCTGGATAGCAATGATAAAACTAGAAAACTGGGGGGGTGGTGTGGGACCATTTGCGGAGGCCAAGGCTGAGTCTGGCTGCAGCGTTCTCCATGGTCGGGAGTCTTCTGAGAAGCTGGGTGGAGAGGCTGGCGTAGACAGCGTTACCTTAGTTGAGGCGGCTGGTGACAGGGGCCTGAGTGACAATCTTTCTGCTGTCAATTGGGATCCATCTGAAGATTCTGTGGAGCATGCAAAGTGTGTGGAAGCAGGAGGAGGTGACTGTGTTGACTTGTCTATTCATGGTCAGTTGGCTGTCAAGGATGATCCCTAGGTTGCGCGCATGGTCTGTTGGTTTGTGAGTGGGCACATGTTCGGCTGGCCACCAGCTGTGGTTCCAGGCAGTGGTGTTGTTCCTGAAGATCAGTACTTCTGTCTAGTCAAATTGAGTCTGAGGCAGTTGTCTCTCATCCAGTTGGCTATGTTGGTCATGGCATTGGAGAAATTTGTTCTGGCATTGGCAGGATCCTTGGTGAACTAGAGGATAAGTTGAGTGCAGTCTGCATAGCAGATTATGTTGAGGCCGTAGGATCTGATGACGTCTGCGAGGGGGGTCATGTAGTTGTTGTACAGGGTGGGACTGAGGGATGATCCTTGGGGTAGGCTGCATATGATGTCCTTGGGTGCGAAGGTGGAGGGAGGCAGCTGGATGCTATGTGTGCGCCCAGTTCATATGTTTATCAAAAATCAAATCTCACCATTTAATTGAGTGTTTAGTACATCTTAAAAGGATTGGTTGGATGACCTCTGTAGCTTATTCCAAACCAGAGTTTTCAAAAATAATTTTTCAATTATACTTTAGTGTTTCTTATTGGACCAACTACAGCCCTATACAATAAATGCACCTTTAGGGTTTAATCAAAGTTGGAATGTGCCAAACCTTATTTACTTAAATGTTCTACTTTTTTATGCTAGGCTCACAACCTTGTGGGCTAAAAGGATTACTTCAGGTTGAATTTAATTAACATTTAGGGGTCGATTCCGATTCGGGCCGGAGATTTCTCCGACCGAGCCGGACCCGGAGAGATTTCCGACCGAATCGGACCCGTGCAGTCCGACCGAACGAGTACGATGCGTCCGTATGTTATCGGACTCGAGTCGAGTCGGACTCCCATTGAAGTCAATGGGAGCCGGTCGTACAACGCGTACGCGGGCTCCCATTGACTCAATGGGTGCGAGTCGGACAAGGGCGCCCCTACAGCGGAGTACGCGGCGAAGCGATTCGCGCCGTACACGCACAGGTAGGGGGACCCATGGGTCCCCCTGTGTGCGACTCGCGCGGCTACGCGTACAGGGGGTCCGACACGGACCCCCAAAGTACGGCTCCGACAGCTCTTACGAGCCGGACGGGCGCGGCTCGGTCGGACTGTTCGCGGCGCGCATCGTACTTACCCGGCCGGGAAACGTCTCCATTGCGCGGTGCGAGTCGAGTCCGAGCGAGTCGGTCGGAGCGGTTCGAGCCGGGAGCGAGTCGGTCGGAGCGGTCGGGACGCCCGGACGAGTCGGTCGGCGATTTCGCATCGTACTCGCTCGGCCGGACCCGCGTACGGTTCGGTCGGGAAACAGGGCTCCGAATCGGATCCGGTAAAGCCGAATCCGATTCGGAGCCCTACCGGCCGAGATCGGAATCGGCCCCTTAATGTTAGGGTTCTTTTCTAGCATAAAGAGTTATTTTGACAAGTAATCTGCAAGTTTAAAGCTGTATAAGTCATGCTACACATGCATGCTTGAAGCCATGTTTTTCTTGTCAACCTAACGGCTGGCAAAATATGTGCTTATGTCCATTGGAGACCTTTAGCTTACATGCCATTAGTGTATTTTCGGTACCATATACTATTACCTTATGGAAAGGCAAATATGCGTGGGGATTAGTCAATGTTACAATTTTCTAAGGAGTCATAGCACATACACTGGGGATAGGTCAGCAGTACCTTAGTATGGAGAGTTCAAGAACCAGCACAGACAGCCAGCAAAAAATGGAGATGACAACAACAACTAAAAAAGAGGTGTTTTCTCAGACCTGTGTTCAAGTGGAGTTGTGGGCAGTGTTCTAGGTCTATGATCTTATGCATTGTCCATACTTATGACCCCCATTTACGCAATGCATTCAGTCTCTTTTCCACATCTACTATTCTAACTTCTGAAGATCCCAGTCTCTGTTAGAAGGCATTTATATCTAAATGATTGTACCTCCTGTGTCATCTGAGGCCCTGCATTGCCGACAGATGTAATTATTATCTTGATATCAGATAACTCTTTAAGAAAGGTATCTACTGCTGTCACAAGTAGTGACATGTTATCTGCCATCTCATTGCATTACTGTTTGGGTTTGATGCTGATGGCTACAGCTTCTGAGAAGAGAACTTGTCACACATGTTCTGCCTTGGACATTGACAGTCATGGAGTCCCTTGATTTTCTCCTACTCTGTCTCCAGCCATCCTGTATTACCTGTCACCAGCATTTTTCTTCTGGTTTTATTTTCTTTTTTTCATCTGTGGTACTGTTTATGGGCAAAGGAGCAGATTACTCTTGTTCTGCATATCAACGAAGCTGTTGTGTTAATTAGTGATGTATTATTGACAAGACATTAACTGCTCAGTGACTCCTGTTTATGCTTATCTAATGGTTCTGGTCTGGTTTTTATTTTCTTTCCTTATGCATCTTTATTCCTGGAAGAGATGGGGACAATTTCCAATAGGTTCCAATAGAATAGTAACGTACATCTCCTGCATTGTTAGGTCCTACTTTTTTGGTTTCACGGAATTGCTACTTCAGTACCCTATTCAGTATGTTCATCACTCTGAGTTCTTTTTCTATAGCCATGTGGCTCCTCTTGTTCCTTTTTACTTTACTTGTATAAGCAACCCCAACGATTAACAGTGAAGGTGTTTCACCGGGACTCATGTCACCACTGTGCTGCTCCCACTGTTTCTCTTGTAATTGAGTCGCTCACTTCCTAAGTTCGGGAAGCTTGACATCTATCTTCCATGATAGCTCTCCTCCTTTTGGCACTTATGTACCGCATTCACTGCCACTAGTGAGAGAGGTGACAGCGCTCCTTTACATTTTCAGTTTTTAAGCAAGAGAGCCATGTCCCGGGGGTCTTCTGCTGCTCTAGCCTCTGTCACCAACGCACTGCCCCAGGGCTATGGAGTATCTGGCCCTCTAACTATTTTCCCACTGCCAATCATTCCTTCAGAGCATCCATCTGTAGTCTCCAGAAGTTCAGATCATGCTGTCAGCAGGTTTAGAGCTTGCATGCTCCTTGGCACCAGGCTAAATTTGCCTGAAAAATAACTTTTAATTATTTCTAATTGGATCGATGTACAATACATTTTTAATCACATTTGAACCTTTATATAGAAACGACTAGCACCGTCTACACAGTGATACTTGCTTTAGAAGGTTTTCTTTCAGTGTGAGGGCACACAAATCCTAAAATGTGGTCTGCCCTATTTTTATGTATTAGCACTTAGCCTTATGTACCTCCATTGCCACACTTTATGGGTTACTTCTGCTTATACAAATAGGCCACAAGAAGACAATTTTCCTTGTTTGTGTTACTGCAGTGCATTTAAACTGCAGATCAGTCAGAGCACATTGGTGCTCCTTTCCTTCATGACATTTTGCACAACATATTTGTGTGTAAATAAGCAAAACACATTTGATTTACTACTGTGTCATAGTACTAAAGAACACAGAGTTCTAAATCCTGAAAATTCAAACATGACAAAGTAAGGGGACTAGTACAAAAATGATATACTTGCTCTCACCATCCCCCTAGTAGCCTTCTCCTTGGAAATTCTCATTGCTTAAAACAACCGAGTAAGCAATTAACATTGACGTGGGCAGCCCCAGGTCTGTGTTCCATCTCAAAGTTCATTTCATGTAGGTAGAAGGACGACCTCAAGAGTTTATGGTTCTCCCCTCACCTCTGCACCAGCCACCTTAACAATCTGTGGTCTGTCTGAACTCAGAAATGAGCCCCAACAAGGTGTGAGCTCAGTTTCTTCAAGGCACTGCATCACTCTCCCAAAGTAGTAGTTTTCAGCTGATGCAGGCTGCAGGTTGGCCCTGTCATTCATCAATTAACAGGGTAAGCACTGCCCCATGCCATGTTCTGATGCATCTATTCACGCAATACAATTCTGGTGACTTGAAGACTGCTGTTGTACAGTGCCTCCTTCAGGGTGTCAAAGGCCTTCTGAAACTCTTCACATCAAAATGACGCTTTTGGGTTATATCTTATTTTCTTGATGTCAGTCTATGAGAGGTACAAAAATGCTTCTGTGCCACTTAACACTTCTGCAGTAGTACCCAGGAAGGCCCAAGAACTCTTTCACCTAAGTCTGGGTCTTGGGAGGCTCCAGGGCATAAATGTCTGGATCTTGAAAAGGCGAGGCTGTAGGCACCTACCTCAAAACTGGTGAGCAAGGGACACCATAGAGCCCTTGCGTACCTGGCATTTACTGGCCTCGATAGTAAGCTCTGCCTGAATCCCTTCCTTCAGGTTGATTAGGCGGTCTTTCGAACCAGAGCTGAAGACAGCAACGTCATCCAGGTAGGTGGCACTAAAGACCTTCAGTCCAAGAAAGACCTGGTTGACCAACCTTTTAAAGATGGCAGGACCATACCTCAACCCAAAGGGCATTACCTTGAACTAAAAGTGCCCTACTGGGATGGAGAATGCTGACCTCTTGACACCCTCTGTGAAGGTGATCTGCCCGTACACAGAGGTTGAATCAACGGTATTCAAAACATTTGCAACCCCTAACCAGTCAATTAACTCGTAGTCTCTATGTACCAGGTGTGCATCAGTCTTGGTGAATGTATTGAGCCCTCTGCAACCATATAGAAACTCACCTCTGGAGTGTCCCCCTCTGGACTGGCCTTGTAGACTGCTAGAGAGTTCAATAGCCCCAAGGTCCCACATCTCGGATTCTTCTCCTTAGATGCCATCCCTCACCTTGTCAGACAGCCTGGCAATGTTATTCTTGACAGGCATGTCATCATCAATGCTAATATCATAGGCGTACTGAATGGTGATCCTAGGTAAGAGCGAGAAGAGGGAAGCACTCTACCCCAGCAGCTGGCAGCAGTCCCTCTGCTGTTCCTTAGTCAAACTGGGAGAGAGTACAAACCCCTTCCACTGAGCCATTAATGTCCTTGTGTGATAGCGCTTCGATGGGTCACTCTTGTCCATATGTCAGCATGATTATCATCATTTTTAACACGTCGTATGGTTTACAAGCCTGACTCTCAAAGGATTATTGGGGTTATCAAGATCAACAAGGATGTCATGTCATATTTTTCTCCTTTCATCTCCTTTACCATGGTAAGACCTGGTCCATCTATGTTGGAGTACCCAGGGCTCTACTGGTTCCATAACTCAAACATTTTGGCCAAGCTGGTGCTCTACTGGAGTTGCCTTCTGAACGTACTACCAGTTTGATCATTTCGTTCCTGGCTTTCAAGTTCTGGATTGCTTTTTTCAACCTTGAATTGCAACCTTGAATTTCAACGACAGCACAGAATACACTGCATACAATTTGTTTTTGCAAGGTTTCTACCACCCTTTTCTCATAGGGCTGATTAGTTCTTCAAATAGTGCCTACACAGAAGCTCAACGGGGTAAAGCCCATTCCTTTCTGGGACTCCTCCCTACAGGTAAACACCAAGTATTGTGGCAAGACATAGCATTCACACTTCAAGGTGTCTTGTACGCCCATAATCATGCCTTTGAGGGTTCTGTTGAATCTCTCTACAAATCATCTGGGGGTCATAAGGCATGGAGAGCTTGTAAGTAATTTGAAATGCATCCCACATAGACTTAAGGTGTGCAGACACGAAATGTAATCCTCTTTTTGAAACACCCTCTTTTGGGAACTGTACTCGAATGGCCACCAAAGGTGCAGTTGCTGAACTCAAAGATATAGCTTCAGGAAATCGTGTCATAGTCTACCACCATGAATCTGAACCTATTTTCAGAGGCTGTCATAGGGTCCCGAGTCTCAACAATGTCTACCCCTACCCTCTTAATGGGTGCCCCTACCACAGGCATGGTCTGGAGGGGAGCATTGTGCTTTCTCCTGACTTTACACTGACTTGACAAGTGATACAAGAGCAGCTGATTGAAATTACTTCCCACCTCAACTTTGGGCAATAAAAGTGATTCTCCTGCCTAACAATAGTCTCTTTTTTTAAATGTTTTATTTTTTTCTGAGGAGGATTGTACAAACAGAAAAGGGAAATAAATAAAATAGTATAAACATTTCCATGTGCTATGCTCAATTCATGCTGGCTAATGTACATGAAAATATCTAACATTTCAAGGTTTTGAATTAATTGGGCGCAAAAGGAAAACAAAAACCTATTGGCACCCAAAATGGCAACAAATGTATGGGTTATTTCGTAAATATTCCTTTCAAAAGTTATATTGAATATTAAAATCTGTAGAAGAAATACTTACAAGTCAGTCAGTCAGTCAAATATTCTTTATTCGATTACTTAAAATCATAAAGAGAAAGACATCATACATTTAAAATGTCTAAAAAACATTCACAAGTATTAAGAATAATGACAGAACATTTAGAAGGAATCCATATATAAAATCTACTCTAACAAGAATATAAGATGCACCTCTTATTCCAGTTTAAGAAAATCTAAGTCATTAGGACTGAGGGTCGATCAACAGAACTGGACACTTCTTTCTTAGTCGCAAAGCCCCTAAAAGAAAGCTGACCACACTAAAACAAACTTTAACACTTGGTATCATCTGTAAAAATAAAAAGGCAGGTCTAACCTGCATAAAGCCCATCCATCTTAACAGTTGGAAAATATATATTTGTCTCAGGGAACAGTAATGGGCACAGAACATGACAAAGTGCATAGTGTCTTGAGACAAGACTTTATCACAACTACAAGAGCCAAGTTTGTTACAGTGTTCTAACCTTGCGGTTCTGCTAGAAACCAATACAAGTGGTTCAACCTAAATCTGTTGAGGGAGAACCGGTGTAAAGAAATGGTCACTATATGGAGGTAAGGTTCAATCGCAGGGCCTAATTTCAATAAAGCTTGTGCCCAAGCCAGGGGTTTGGTAGTTCGCTAGCTTCTCTTTCAGCCTGGGCAAGGAATATAAAATGTTTTTTCACCCAGGCCAGCTTGCTTCTGGCAATTGTTTCAGAGCACCTAAACAATTTGGGGTGATTCAATTTGTTCATAACTGATCTAGTGTAGTTAAGCCACAATATTTTATTCCCCTCTCCATTGAAAGACAGTCCTTATTGCAATGTGATTTAATTTAAGTTCCAGATTAGTCCATATCCTTAGCCACCTAGCCACTGGGCCCAGGGCGAGGAGATTCAAGACGTTTCTAGCTCCCAATTTGTCAAGACCGATAAAAGAGACTGTAAACTGGGGAACCGCTAACAATTTTCTCAGGAACCTATTCGCTACTACCTGCATTTCAGACATAGTTTTGTAACCCCAAATGTCACATCCATAACTACTGAGGGAAATACATTTTGAATAATATACCTTTAAGAGAGCCCTCATTAGTGCAGTCCAGGAAACTCTATCTACGAAAAGCACACCCAGGTATGAAAAAGCGTTAACCCTAGTGATCTCAACCCCACACCCATAGCATTTCTTCAAGCTTGTGTTATTCCTCTTTGGACCCATGACCATGATGTACTATTTTGTGTAGTTAGTACTTGAATTAAGGGAATTCATGAAGTCCAAAAAGCAGTCTAGGAGGCGTTGCAACCGTACCCCCGTTCGGGCCAGTAACACGGCATCATTCACGTATAGAAGTACAGGGATTGAAGGTGAGCCCATACTGGGAATGTCAGTATTAATTGCACATAACTTGAGGTCCAGCTTTTTAATATACAAGATGAAGAGGAGTGGGGCCAAAATACAGCCTTGTCTAATGCCCCTATTTACGGTGAATGATGGGGACAGGCTCCCATTCATGTCATACCTCACTGTAGCTGACAGATCGGAATGTAAGTCAAGCAAGACATTCACTATCTCATGGGCCATTCCCAGTTTCAAGAGCAGGGGCCAGAGTTTTGACCTATTTACCCGTTCAAAAGCTGATGTTAGATCCATAAAAGCACAGTGTAGCATACCTCCCTTAATTACTGCATATTTCTTCATGATTAGATGTAAGTTGGGGTTTTGATCGAGAGTGCTCATGCCTGGTCTTAACTCATTTTGCCGAATTGAAATAACATCATTTTCGTCCAGCCAGGAGGTTAGCCTGGAGAGAATCATTCTCTCCATGACTTTAACCACTGAATCAATTAATGATATGGGCCTGTAACACTTGGGATCTGATCTAGCACCCTTCTTAAAAACTGTAATTATTATAGATTTCGACCATGACTCTGTGATACCTGACTTACTAGACTCTCTTAGCACATGGGTGAGGATTTTAGCCCACAAGGCTGGATCGGTCTTAAATCAGTCTGCCGGAACCACGTCAGGGCTGGGAGCCTTATCTTTGGACATCAGTGATATTGCGTTGGCAACCTTTTCTTCTTCAAAAGCCATATAATGGACTTCCCGGACATTGCCCAGGCTGCTTGCTGGAGAATCCAGTGCCCTGCATCCATATACACCCCTAAAATGGGACACCCAGGTATCTGCCGATATTACACACTCCAAGGTAAAGTTATTCATCCCAGTAAAAAACAGACGGTTAACAATATTCCAGAAACTAGAGCTGTTCTTCAGTATCTCTGTCTGGAATAGTTGAGACCATTCCTCTTCTCTGAAGTCTTTTTTTCTTAGTTGGAGCCCTAGTTTATATCTCTCTATGCGGAGATTGACCTCATTCATATCCATGTGATTACTTTTCAGAGTTAACTTTAGTTTGTTATGTGCCTTCGAGCAAGCAATTTTGGTTGAACCACCTCCCCCCCAACTTGGACTTGCCATCGGCCTTCCTGAATCTCCGGGCTACATGTCCACAGACACGATTATATGCACCCAAGAGAAGAACCAGGTATGTGCCTCCCTCCAGGCAAAGGTCCGTATCCTGGGTGCATGTGGTAGACAAAACATCTAAAAAGGAATCTACTGGGATCTTACTCCATTTTAGTCTACGTGCTTGATTCTGCATGGCCAGGCCACTGTTCATGCTGCCGGCTTCAAGAGAAGCCTCCTCCATCAGCCTCCATTCCAGGCTTAAGACCAAGGGATTGTGGTCACTAAGCTGAGATCATCTCACCTTGTATAGCAACACTCTAGGGATTAGGGGTGCTGAGAGAAATATACAATCAATAATAGTGTTAGCACCTGGACCACTGAAGGTGGGAACCTCTTTGTCCTTTCTAAAGTCATCCAGACAATTCAAATTAAAATCAGAAGTGATATCGCCCAACAGACCTCCTTGCGTGGTATTTTTCAAATAGATTAGAGTCAAATTTCGTCCCAAGGTTGTCACTTAATGATTGACAGAGTGATTAAAATGAGTGTTAAAATCTCCAACTAGCAGAATCATATACAGGGAATTATACTTATCCCTGTATGAGTTTAAAAAAAGTTTTAGGTTAAAAAATGGAACATCATGGGTTTAGCCTGCCGATGAATTATAGAAATTTAGGATTAATAGGGATACTGCATTTGTAAAGTCTAACTGCACTGCCAGGAGGTGACTATCTCCTGTTTCTACCTGCGTATGCTTACACTCAATATTTAGGGAAATAAGTGTAACTAAGCCCCCTTAGCCCTTCCTGATTGCAAAGGCAGGGCAGCAGAGAAATACAAACATATCCATCCAGAAATTAAGAGTTATCCCTATCCCAGGTTTCTTTAAAACAAAACTTTGCAAGTAGGGATAACCAGTTGTGATTGTCTCTCATTGACCAGCTCTGCTATGTTCCCGGACACCACCTTTATGTTGGACCACACCTTAACTGCTGATTGTCTTGTGTGAGATGGTTTAACTCCTACTTGGTCTACATTGGTCTCTGGGGAGGTTGCGTTACACTGTTCACTTCTGATTTGTTGGTCGGGGACGCTAGTCTGTACAGGGAACAGTCACTCATTATTATCTAGGATGCTCAGGGGGAGGAATCTGTTAGACAGTTTAATGGTAGCTGCCTGTATTCTCCTCCTATAGTGGGTCCAAGGCCCCTCCTCAAGTGGGCATGTACTGTTCCACCCAAAACCCACACGTCCTACTGGAGGGTAAAAGAAGCCTAGCGGTAGAACCTTAATGCAATTTTTGGGACTGAAAACCTCGGCCAGAAAGTTTAAAAACTGTCCTGCCATAACTGGGTTGTTGAAATTTATAACTATGCAGTCGCCTTCCAACTCTTTCTCTCTGTGGCTTATCCAGTTTTCTTTTCTTGCCATAATTATGTGGTTCATTATGTTTAGCACAGCCCTATTATCACTGTGACACCAGTGCGTAACTTTCCTAATGAGTTTCGGGGAAGATTCTTCTTTCTCACCTGGTAGCAACTGTCGTACATTAGCCAAAAACAGCCACCTAAGGGGCAGGATACCAGGGGTAACTGCAGCCTGCAGGAATCTGACCAGATGATGAAGGCTTACCCTGTGTAGCAGATGGTCTAGACTGTGTGATCGGATTACTAACTGCATTAGGACCTGAATGATTTATTGACCTCAGTGCCCCTAGAGGTGCCACCTTTTTCTGCGGGGAGATGTGACCCCACCTGCATCCCTGCAGATCTACCCACTGTGGTGATGTTATCTGATTGGGGAGAGGTAGGCCACTCCCTCCGGAGGGTCTACCCCAACTGATCCCATTCATTTGAGGCACTACCTGAGTCCTTAAGCACTAAGTGGGACAAATTTGTAACAGCTGATTCTACAGATTTCAATTTAGAAAGAAAATAGTCCGCCATGCTTTTAACCAGTTTAGCAATATTGTTCAACAAGTTGTTAAACAAGTCCCCCCAAGTCTTTCACAGCTTAATCGGAGCGCACAGACTCCCTCTGTTCTAATATAATCTGGGATGCAGCAGATTTGGCTGTGCCTGTCCCTGTGCTGCTATCCTTTGCCATGATTGGTTTACTTTTTGCAGTCTTTGCTTTAGCACAAAATTACATTTGGGGTTTATGCAGGGTAATTCTCACAGCTATGGTAGGGCAAGGAGAGGCCATAACTATTTCAGGGGTGGGCACCATTGGGGCGCTGTCAGACGAGACAGGGTTCCCCTCTTTTATTGGGGGGGGGGATCTAAGTGAGTCTAAGAATTTGGAACCAGATGCAGTGTTCCATACAGGATCCCACACCAAAGCCCATCTTTCCTCTGCAGACAAGATTTCCTCATTTGAGCCCCCACTGCTGAGGTGATAAAGAAAATAATTGACTCACACTTGCGGGGGATTTTTGAGTGAAGGGGGCCGTTGTGGCTGGTGGATTTGTGCTTGCTCATGGTTGATGGTGAAGTTGCAGAGGTTGGAGGGGTGTCCCAACCCAGCCTCCACCGGGCTATGACAGGCACTGACTGGCCTGTCATGGGGCCCTGTGCAGGCTGGGAGATGCAGTCCCAAAAGGAGAGCAGGAATCCAGCGTCTTTACAAAGTTGATACTGGGACTCATAGCATTGCAATAATACTTCAAACATCGAAATTCTTTTAAAACAAATGAATTCTGTTCAGATAAATACAAACATCTTATTTCTATGTCTGTTATTATATTTTAAATTCAACCTGCTTTTATCAGACCTTTGGCACATCAAAACGTTTTTAAATCCATGTATCAAGAACTTAGATTTGATAACCAATTTGAGCAGACCCCAAATCTTAAAACATTTCCTCCTATCACTTCTCCCTATATATGTATTCCTGCTTTCTTCCATATATAGCTAAAAAATAGCAGTTAAGCCACTGCTGATACAGCATTGGGTCAAGTTAACTAGTCAATGGCGCTGAAAATTCTGCCCACAACCATTGCCACAAATAAAGAGGAGCAAATAGCTGGATTCAAAAATATCTGCTCCTTAATCCCCAACACAATAAGTTGTGATGTGGCCATTTCTGCATACCATTGATTATGCTCAAAATCTCCCCAATCTACCACAAATAATCAGTCAATTTATCACATGTTGTGTACATATCGACACTATCTGTTTCAATAGCTCCACATTTTGGACAATGTGAGATTGGCCATCTCCCCCATTTAAGCAGCTTGAGAGAGCAATAGAAAACGGTTTTAAAATGTTGAATCTTTATTCTATTAGACAATAGTAATGTGTGACCAACGTTTTGGGATTTTAAGAAATATACTCTATTTTCATCTATCTCAAGTCTTTCTGCCCAGAGAATAGATACCATCATAATCAAGGTTAGAGAAATGTAGATTTTTGTACACTCCTGAGTTGGCAAAGACTGTCTTGTAATTGCAATTATTGTATTGTAATTGCATTTATATAGCACTTATCACCCCTGATGAGGTGTCGAAGCGCTTTTTCAGTGAGTAGCACGCTACTCCGGAACCCATAAAGGATTAGTGTTGAATTATTTTAGTGAAAATATGAAAGTAATTTGAGTGGTGAATATGTTAGTCAGTTATTTGGATTGAGAAGGATAGTGGAGGGATAGAAGAGGGAAAAAGGTTTGCATTTATATGGAATTTGTTACCCTTGATGGGGTGTTGAAGCGACTTTTTGGTGAGTAGCACGCTACTTCGGAACCCAGAAAGGATTATTGGTGAATTAGTATAGTGAAAATAGGAAAGTAATTTGAGTGGTGGATAAGTTAGTCAGTTATTTGGGTTGAGAATGATAGCGGAAGGGTAAAAGAGGTAAAAAGGTTTGCATTTGTATAGCTCTTGATACCCCTGATGAGGTGTTGAAGTGCTTTTTCGGCGAGTAGCAGGCTACTCCGGAATCCATAAAGGATTAATAGTGTGTTAGTATAGTGAAATATGAAATTAATTTGAGTGGTGGACATGTTAGTCTGTTTTTTGGATTGAAAAGGATATTGGAGGGATAGAAGTGAAGGTTTTACATTCTTTTCTTTTTTTGTTTTTGTTTTTTGTAGCTCATAGCAGTAGGAGGAGGCTTGGTATGAGTAACAAGGAGGTGGAGGGGGATGAGTAAAAGGGAGGGGGAAGAGTCAGAGGGAGGGTTTAGAAAGGCTTGTTTTGGGGGATAGGAATAGTAAAAAGAGGTATGAGATGATGCAAGGAGGGGTGGAGTACGGAAGAGTCTTGAAATGGTTATTTTAGGGATCATAGTAGTGGTATGGGGTTTGGGATGAATGAGAGAGTGGAGGTAATGAATATATTGATAGCAGTATAGAGTGAGAAATAGGCTAGTGCATTGGAAAGAGTAGTAGAAAGAGGTATGAGATGAGTCAGAGAGTTGAGCTGGAGAATATATTGAGAGTGGGATAGGGTGCAAAATAGGATAGTGCATTGGATATGCTGAGTTAGAAGAAAAGTAATAAATAAGTAAAAGAAATAAATATATAGGTGCAAAAGTAAGAAAGATATAGATCCATAAGTACCTGGAAGGTATATAGATGCGTAAAGGACGGTAGCATATGTAGATTAACGATGCATTATATAAACTCTGGCTTTCAAGTGTTGTTGTATTTTAAAATAGTTTTATTTATCTTTATATACATATATATTTGTTTTGTAGATCAATAGTGAAGCAATTGTAGATAAATAGTTATGATAAAAAATATGGGGCCAAATGTACGACCCATTTTTGCATGCGCAAACGGGTTAAACTAATAGGGCCATGAACAAACCCTATTTAGCGAGTCGCAATTTATTTGCGACTCACTAAATAGGATTTGCGACTCGTAATTAGGAAGGGGCATTCCAAGGGCGACCCTTCCTAATTGCGACTTGCTACCCTATCTAAGAATGTTTTGCAACCGCAATTGTGGTCGCAAAACACTCACAATTTACCGCCCTCTTCAAGAGGGTGGTAATGCACTCCCAAATGGGAAGGGGTCCACGGGGAGCCTTTCTCCTGCTTTATTTAAAAGCAGTCCCAGACATGGAGGTCTGCTGAGCCCAGCAGGCCACCATACCTGGGAGGGCCAGCCATTTCTAATGGGGTCGCAAATTGCAAGTGCCTTATTAATATGCATGAGGCATGCAATTTGCGACCCCATTAGGAATCGCTAACAGTGTCTCAGACACTGTTGTACATGGCATTTAGCGACTAGCAAATTGCGACTCGAAATTTAGCGCAATTTGCGAGTCGCTAAATGACATGGTCGTACATGTGGCCCTTAGTTATTTATGCAGTCACTTATATACATGTTAAAAACATAGAATAATGTAACTATAAGTAATATGCACATTTGTTAAGCAGAACTAATGAATATCTATATATAATACTTTTTATACATAAGTTTTCTACATGTGTATGCAAAGCAATACACATATATAGGTACATATCTATAGTACAAATAAATGCTTATTTACAGAGCGATATGCTGTATATTTCTATCTGTTTGCGTATGGTGGTTATGTGGGGAAAAGCCAATTCTTGAGTAGTTTTTTTTAAGATAATGTGGTTGTCTTTGGATCTTATGTTGGGGGGTAAAGAGTTCCATAGTGTGGCTGCTTGAACAGAGAATTATGTGCCACCCATTGTTTTTTTCTTGTATCTTGGGATTTTGAGGCGAGGTGCCATTCTAGAGCGGGGGTTCCTTTGTTGGATGTGTTTGGTGATTTTATTCCTGATGAAGAGTGGTCCCTTTCCATATATTCCTTTGTGGGTGATACAAAGCAGCTTGAACATGGATCTTCTGGCAACCAGTAACCAATGCAGGACTTTCATGGCAGGGGAGATGTGGTCTCGCTGTTTTATATGTAAGAGTAGTCTGGCAGCCGAGTTCTGAATCCGTTGTAGTCTTTTCATGGTTGTTAAAGGGGATCCATGGTAGAGGCTATTGGCGTAATCGAGTTTGGACAAAACAAGGGAGATGTTAGTCTGGAACTTGTGTGGAAATCCCAAATGGGGGAAGATTTGTTGCAGTTTTTATAGTAACAAAGTTTGATCTTGCTTGATTTTCCACTTGGGCATTCATCGATAGCTTGGAGTCCCTGTCATTCCGAAGGTTTCTTACTTCTTTCGATATTTTAGGTGGTGTTCCCAGATCATCAGGCCACATGGTGAGAGGGTCATAATCTTTCCAATTGCCACACATGAGCATTTCCATTTTGGAAGCATTCAATTTGGATGGCCCCATATCATCCATTGATACACAGCTCTGAGACAACTGAAATTTGACGAGTTTCCAATATCTTTGGGGCATTGCAGTTGAAGGAGTATTTAAGTGTCATCTGCATAGTTATAGCACATGAGGCCCATAGCCTCTTTTTCATTCTGCATGTTTCCTTGGGATTGGTCCCTCATGCGGTGGCCTGTTTAAAGAGACAGCTGTCCTTTAATGCTGTTGTTGCTGCAGAGTTTAGTGTTTTAACCCTTTCTTGTTTTACAGGGTCCCAGACATCGCAGGATCTCACCGTGAGGACAGCATGGCAGACTACAGGTAAGGGAGGGTAAAAGGGGCTTGACCTCTCACAATCAGTGAGCAACTCCAGACCAATCACACCAAAAAAGGTGCTAATCATATCTTGAGTTGGTTTGTTAGTCTCTTAGTGCTTGATATAAGTCCTCTAAAGCCTGTCACAATTCCCTCATGTACATAATCCAAGTGGTTTTGTTTATCAAATCTGGCAACCGTGGTAGGCAATTTCTCTTTGTTTCGAGTTTTAAAAGCCAGTGTTTTACCTGCATTGTCACTTAATTCATAGATGCATGCTCTGCATGCCTGATGTTTTCTGGCTTACCTCTTTGTAAAAAAGCAACATATTTTGTCCTTAACAGCTGCAATTTTCTGTTGGACTATCTTAATCATGTTTTCTGTCTCAAATGTTGTGGTTCTAAGTTTTCTTTCCAGTCCTGCCAATTCCTCAAAAAGTTCACCAATTCTCTAACCTGCTCCTTCTCTCTATTAAAAGTATAACTCATGGCTTCACCCCTGATGACAGCCTTAAATGTATTCCATACATCATCGGATGCACTACTCCAGTTGAAAAACATCCGATCCACTGATTCGTGTACTTACTATAAAGAGTAGGGCTCTCTTGCACATCCACTTAAATCTAGTCCTATTCACTTGTTGAATATCACACTCTAAAATAGGGGCCATTATTCAGAACATTGTTAACCTCTGGTCCGAAAACTAGAAGTTGCCGGACTACCAAACTTGTTGGAAGCTTTTCTTTGCCAACTTGCCTACTGGAGCATCAGACAGACAAAATCCAACATTTTAAAAGTTACACTCCTATGGGCCTGATTCACAGAACTAACTTACGTCAAAAACGTAAAGTTAGTACTTTTTGGTATTCACAGAATACACTTACTCATTTTGGTATTCACAGAATGAACTTACTCATTTCGGTATTCACAGAAGTTAGTAGTCCTAACTTTAGGACTCCTAAATGCCTTCTGTGAATACCGAAAAGTCTTAAAGTTAGGATTTTCTCAGTCTAGGAGTAGTAAGTTAGGACTCCTAACTTTAGGACTCCTAAATGCCTTCTGTGAATACCGAAAGTCTTAAAGTTAGGATTTTCTCAGTTTAGGAGTAGTAAAGTTAGGACTCCTAACTTTACTACTCCTAAACTGAGAAAAATCCTAACTTTAAGATTTTCGGTATTCACAGAAGGCTTTTAGGAGTCCTAAAGTTAGGACTACTAACTTCTGTGAATACCGAAATGAGTAAGTTCATTCTGTGACTACCAAAATGAGTAAGTGTATTCTGTAAATACCAAAAAGTACTAACTTTACGTTTTTGACGTAAGTTAGTTCTGTGAATCAGGCCCCTATATGTTTATCAAAAATCAAACTTCACCATTTAGTTGAGTGTTTACTGATATTAAAAGGAGTGGTTGATTGAGCTCTGTAGTTTATTCCAAAGCAGAGTTTCCAAGAATAATGTTTCAAGTATACTTCTGATCTCATAATGATTCCCCTTTGATAAAATATCTATTCCCTTAGTTGGAGAGCTTTGTTTAGCACAGGCCTAAATGCGATATCTAGGCCTGGGAATTACCAATAAGGGGAGGGGATTTTGGAAACGAGGGTGTATTTCGTACTTAGAAAATAGCACTGAATGCTGGGGATAAATTGGGGAACAATCCTGCCCTAAGAGGACATTTAATAAGCGCGAGCAGCTACTTGCGCTTGCTATTCGTATTCTGTTATTTCTTAGTGAAAAATGCATTTTGGACTCAAGGGTGCAGTTTTGCTCTTAGAAACAGTGTTAAACAAAGAATTACTCTTCTCTTGCATGCGTCTACATAATCCCGCAGACTTCTTAGGCAATTCTGCATGATTTACGCGAGATAATCCCATTCCTACCATTACCCCAAAGTATCTAGGATAACTATTTTTCTATACAGCATATGTTTCTTGACAACAAATCGGCTCTGACTTAAACCATTTTTGATCTTGATCCAAAACAGATCTTTTTGCCCTATCATTTAACCCCTGTGCATTCATTGATACTAGTAATCACTTAAACATATTCGATTAATTTAGCCAATGAGTCAAACATACCCATCTGCTCTATCTTCTATTCCTCTGACCATGCGCACTTTCTAGATGACAAACCTTGTGTGACAAATGTACTCCCATATACTACCTCCTGGATCCTCCTCCAATATCTCTCCACACCCCAAACTCTTCTTCTCTAAACCCACCCAACCACCACCCCAACCCAACCCCTCCTTGAGCCATCCATACTGTCTCCATCCTGCTTCACCATCTTCCAACCCCTCCCCATTCCTCTCCTCTTCCCCAAATATTGCAGAAATCCATACCAGCCAAGAGCCCCTTGGCCAGTTCCTGAGATGTAAGCGTATCCTTCTCCATCACAGTAAACTACAGAAATAAAAACAATGTGTTAGGGTGCCCAGCTGTAACTAAAGGAAAAAAAGACTAGAAATGGGTAAAAACAGTGGTCATTTCAGAGTCATTCCAAAGTTCACAACAATGTATCCAGGAACTCCTTGGCTTTGATTTCTGAGAAAACACTCTAGTTTTCTTGTCCTTTTTAATTTTAATTCTTGTGGGGTTTAACAAAAATGCCTGACAGTCCCTGCCCTGAAAAATCTTAATTAACTTTCACATCCACCACCTTCTTCCACTGTTATTCAATTATTGCTTTGTTTGTGATTTTCAAAGTCTTCCAGTTTTCAATGAATATCAACAGTTTCAGAGTCATGGCCACTAACCCGCTCCTTCGCAGTAGCAAGTTGTGATTCAAGAGCAGAAGTTCTCTCCACACCTCATAGGAGATGCATTTCCTAATATCTGAGCAAGATTTTGCTAATTTCCAGACTGCTCCTTGTAATTTCATTATTGATGCCTGGACCTACTTATTATCCTTCCTTGTCTTCTTGTCTCCTCGCTGTGAGTCATGATCCCTTGATATATCGCCTTAAGCATAGGTACTTCGCTTTTTTCAAATGTTCAATACGGAAGAGAATTCAAGGGGGGAGGCATTTCACTAAGTTATCCCATTTCAGAGTGTTGCCAAAACCTGTTCTATTGGCTTTGCCCAATGATTGTTCTAGTACAGTTCCCATTCCACCACTATCCCAAGATGTAGAGTCCTTCTTAAAGTCTGTTGAATCCTTATCAGAGCTCTCGCTGCCATCCAAGAGGACTGACGAAACATCAGCTAGTGAAACAAATTGTTACCCCTCTTCCTGCTTGGTAGACACTAAAAGGGGTCTCCAACCTTTTCTGTACTGAGAGCTGCTTATGTTTAATGAAACACATTGAGAGCTACTAATATTATTAGTGTTGTTTAATTTCAATTTTTTAAATATGTATAATATTTTAACCAAGCAAAAACGTTCTAATTTAATAAGCTGGCCTGCACACAGGTGAGCTACTCAGTGGTAGCTGGAGAGCTACAGTAGCTCAGGAGCTACTAGTTGGAGACCCCTGCATTCCCTCTCTTTGTACTTTACTATGTTTTTATCTGTTATGTTGTTATCTAAAGTTGTGATGGGCAAACTCACAGCATCCCAAGATGTGCATTTCAAAATAAAAACTAAATAATTATCCATGTCACTAGCTTGAAAAGCAGAGGGGCATTCTGGTGTATCACTTCTTGAAATCTTCTGAATACTGCTGTTGCCATTGCTGTGGTTGCTGATGTTGCTGTCTCGCACACTGTCAATAGATTTCATGGATTTTTGTGCTGCAGGTGAATAAGCATTCTGATACAAGGTGCTAAAACCTAAGAAGTGGAAGGCGCCACCACATCAGTTTTCTCCATCCGAGCACTACTCCTGCTTATACCTCCTGGCTTTTCAGCCATGCCCGCCCTCTAGGGCACCTCCAAAGAAACATGTGATTGTTGCTTTAGTATACGTTTTTGTGCATTGACAGCTGTACCGGAAGCGCTGATGGTAGTTCTTCTGCATCCACAATCGACTATGGGGTCTGTCACCTACAGTAGATCTTAGCCTCCTGATAGAATATCCCAGCTGCAGTAGAAGGTCAGATACACTGGAGAGCTACCAGCACTCTAGATTATGCAGGCCCGGGAATTGTAAACTCACAAGATAGCGCACCATCCTCACAATAATTCGAATGAACTCCAGAAGTAGATCCATTTCTCTTGGCCTCATTGTATTGCTACAGGCATTTTAGAGAGGGAGATTCTTTCTGTGCCCTGCAGAATTCCACATGAGCTAGTCCTCCTAAATCTGGTCAGCTCAGGCAGGTTGCCTAAAGCAGATACCTCTTCTCCTGTCAGCTCTTTGTTGCCCACCATCCCAGGGGTAGATCCTTCCTAGACTGTAGGAACTTCTGGAATTTGTTTCCCATGCCCCTTACCCCTTCTCTTTCAGGCTCTAGGTTCCACTGACTCTCCTTACAGGCTGCTTTGGTACTTTTGGTCATCAGCATCCTTTGCACAGTTGCCAAGATTACAGCTTGCCTATGCGTGACATTTCCTTATTTTTTTTGTGTTCTTATGTGTGACATTTCCCTGCCTTATGAGTGACACTTTGAGTAATAATTTATTATATGTAAAACAAAGCAGTTATGTGCATGTAATATGTTAAACTTCATCATTTAATACCAGTCACCTTACAATATCCACAATCCACTTAAAATTCTTATGCTCCTTTTGTAAGACACACTACCTACTTCTTGCAAGATGGCTTGGCAAGGCATAAGAAAAACTGTGGTAAGCAGCTCTCACTGGCCAAAATAAAGCCTCTGATCTCATTGCTAAATTGAAATATTTTCAACTAATACTGGCTTTTTTAGGCAACATCACATCATCTCTATAAATACAAAGGCAGTACCATTGAATTTCTTATATGGGAGAGAATTACACTTATCAGCTTAATGCACACATTTTGGAGTGCGCAAACACAGTTCTTAGAGAATCCCTGCTAAAGCCCTGGTAACTGTGGCACTCCCAGCAGGTAATCTCCAGAGAAAGGCTGCTTAAGTTGAAACAGTACCGACAATTGCAAGGTCATGAAAACAACATCATTAAAGCAAACCAGTTTAGAAAAATGAATGGGCCAAAACAAAATCATTACATTGAATGGGAGTGAACATATGATTTTTTTTAAAGTTAGGGCAAAAAATTCCTTGTAGAAGTACACAGCTATTATAAAATACAGTTCACAATTGACCAGGACCTAGGTGTGATTTCAGGCTGACCACAGTGGAGCAGAGGTCGCGTACACCCAACTGTTTGTCCTGGTCAAAGTTTTTAAGTTTATACTTTGTCTCTTAATAGAAAGCCAAATCATTAAGTGGTGCAAGGTCCAATGGTGAGGTCGTTTAAAAGACCCATGAAGTGAGATACACTGTTTTTTGGCTCCTCCTGAAGCAATTGGCTCTGCTGCCAAAAGCTCTAAGACGGTCAAAGCTGGATTTTGTGGCTTCCAATGTTGCTTCATGGGTCGTAAAGATGTGACACCTCACCCAGGTTCAAGGCTTTACTTTCTGACTTGGGGCCTTATTTAGAGTTTGATGAATAGGGCATTCCATCATTAACGTGGAGGATGTCCCATTGATTGTATTATAAGTGCATTAAAGTACAGGTTCTGACAGAGTATCCAATACCATCCCATCCTCCAATCTCTAAATAAGGACCTTAGTAACCTTTTTGGTTCTGAAATGCCTGAATGGGGCAAAGGTGGAAGCTGTAGCTGGGCAGGGCCCTGGCAGAGATCTCCCTATGGTAAAGTATAGGGAAAATGAAAAAAAATAAGTTCAACTGCAAATATTTTTCATTACACATTAATCAAAATGTATTTTATATATTCACTTTAAATGTAGAACAAAATAAAAGAATATTACGGCTCTACTAACGTGTTTTACATTTAAAATGTAATTATTTTAAATATAGTAATTTATAATTATTTTTCTGAAGATTAAATAAAAAAATCATCTAAGGAAAAAAATGTTATTTATTGTTTAGTACTAAAAGTGATCTATAAAATTAAAGAAAGTAGTTTATTTATATTTTAATACAAACTAATGTTACATTCTTCAAATAATTTTTTTAACAAATATTTTAATATAAAATAATACATAAGTTTTGTTTTAGATTTTTAAGAAAAAATTGCGTTTAGTTATAATTTTAACAACTTCAAATATTTTAATTAGATTTCAAATTATTTCCTTTGGGGGTTTATTTTAGATCCCTACCTCCGTTATTTTCTATGAGAGGATATTGCAGTACAAATGGTTGGCGATATGTGGTGCTGGACTTACTCTTCCCCTGAGCTGGATTACATTTAGGGCCCCAATTATGATGTCGGGTGAAAAGCCTCCTCCCGACAGTCGGAATCTCGTTGACCGTGTCAGAACCCTTCCGACCGACTTGGTCAGTTTACAATCCGCTCGACCAATTACGATGTTCGCCGTTGGACTGTAAACCATGCGGTCATTCCAAATCGGTTCCAAATGGCTCTCGCAGAATTTGTGTCGGTCGGAATTGCATCGTACACCCCTATGGACACCGTTTCCGACCTCGCAATTACGATGCTGATTTCAAACAGACTTTACGAGTCGGCCTGTCCAACACGGAAAGGCTGTTGGAAGGTGACTTTGGGGGCCCCTAGCAGAGCCCCCTTCATCCAGAGGCCTTCGGTTGGGGGCTGGGGGGGTACCTGCACTGTGTGACAGACACCATGGGGTGCCTGCGACAGGGTGCAGGGTTTTACACACACACCCCATTTCACCATAGGAGCCTGTGTTATCAGGCAGAACACAAGCTCCCATAGGAAACAAGGGGACTAGTGTTCGGTCGCCGAGCGCGTGTCGGTCGGTCCTGATTCAGAGACAGTATCGGGCGAAAAGTTTTTGCACAACATCGTAATCGGCCCCTTAGTATTAGTTTCAGCCATATTTGTCAGTATTAACTTTAGAAGTGCAGTTTGTAAATAGGAATTGGCTTACTCTTTCGTAAGTCAGTACATATCCCTTCATAAACCACTCCCTTCCCCTCCCTTGCCCACCCTCAAACCTTCTTTACCCCTCCTATTTTGTAGTAAATATGCTCCCTTTTCCAGCCACTCCTCCTGATTCCTCCCGCATTTACTACTAAATAGTAAACTTACATGTGTGAGAATCGTTCCATAGAAAAGATAGGAAATGTGGAGATATACATCTGTTTTGTATGAAGTAAGTAGTTCTACGTTATGTACTACAAAATGTAGTTTGTGAATCAGGCCCTATATTTGTACATTTGGAGCATCAAAGAGAACTTTTTTCAACCAAACACTGACTCATCAGACATTTGTGGGTGGTTTGGAATTCAGTTGTCCTAGCAAACCTGCTAATTGATTTTTAGAACTCCACCCACAAAGTAGTCAAATACAAAAATTAAACATACAAGTTCCTGACACAACTATGTCCCAGAATCCAAAGTAACACTTATGTTTCCTCTAGTGTGATGCTCACTCATGAAGTAGGGAACAGTTGTTTTAAAACTTTGCCCCAAGTTTCAGTTGATTAAAATATTTTGTCAGAAGTAAGCTTCTTCAGAACATAAAACTGTCACAGATATTGATCATTTCTGTCTTGATATGCTTATAAAAAAATCACTGCTGGCTTTCTCTTTCTCAAATTATTAAGTCAGGTAGTGTTTCAGACTGCCTCAATAGGACATGTTTCAGTTAAATAAAGTGGCAGAGCAGACACACTGAGTGCATGCAGAATTTACTAATCTATATCTACATCGGACTTAATCTTAGTAATCACTTACTTTGGCTAGCTGCTCCTTCATTTTCTTTTACCTACCACATCTAGCCTCACCATACCCCATTCTCCCTATTGTTTGAAAGGATTGCGAGTCTCATTTATAATGAGAATCTGTCTGCATATAAGCTTACAATTCAGTAAAAGGACAACACAGAAATACACTGTTGTTCAGAATTTATAAATATTTGCAATGTCCTAGTTTTACTACAGTCCTTAAAATCAATAACTTAAATAACACAGTGCTTAGGGAGTGATTCCTACAAACCATTGTAATAAAACATGGCATTTCTAAGTACCTTGAGCTACAACCATAGAATATGCATTTATGTCTGTCTTAGAGATTTTCAGCTACGTTTACACCACTACAAGAATCACATTGTGGTCAAATCTCATCATCATTAAGGTTTTCAACTCATAAAGTGTAATTAACAACTAATCTGATGCTAGATATCTACTATTGTGTTATTGGATTTGCTAGAGCATAATTTGATCAATGCTTAAGTTGTATTTTTCATCATATCAATTGCTCCTGATAGACATTTTCAGCTCTGAATATGTTTAAATAACTCACACAACATTATAAAATCCCTATTACAAACCCCTATTGAAATCTAACAATGTGTTGCCAATCCATGTGATAAGATGATACCCAAGAGATTTCAATTCAGAATGGAGACAAGATCCTTCACCAAACTGATGTCAATTTTATTCCAAGCCTTAGAAGCTCAATCTTTGTCTTAGGCCAATGCACAGGTGCTATGTAAGTCCTACTAATCTCTACCAGGAGGCCAATTGTTTTACTTGAATGTTGAAAGTAGCACTTAAGAATGATAGGCTAACAGTGGTGTTGGAATGTATGTGTCCCTCAGGGCTCCATTCTCAGTCCTACCCTCTTTAATATATATCTATATCCCCTTGCATTTCTGGTAGAGGAAGCGGTCACCAAAATTGCTTCCTACGCTGATGACACTCAGCTGATTTTTACATGTGATAAAGGAATCGACTTCGACGGAGCAATGATTTGGTCTTGCGTCACAAAGGTTTTTAACTGACTTAAGATCAATCAGCTAAAGTGTAACCCTGACAAAACTGAAGTTGTTTCTTTGGTAAACCAGAAACACCTGACTGAAGCTCTCGGTGGCCAATAGATCTGCCGCCCCCGCCTGCGGAAAAGGAGAAAGCTAAAAACGTAGGTATTGTCATAGACAAGACACTCTCAATGCACTTTCAGATCCAAAATTTAACTGGCGCTTGCTTTGGCATACTCTGCATGTTAAAATAATTCCTGCCAATGCTACCGCTTGAGAGCAGAAAGATCGTGGTGCAAGCTCTGGTGACATCAAAGCTTGACTATGTCAACAGCTTGTACCTCGGTCTTCCCAAATCCCTTATCCAGCGCCTACAAATGGTACAAAACGCGGCTGCCAGAACCATCCTGAGACCTAAACCCAGATTTAGTATGACCCCTATTCTTAAGTCTCTACACTGGCTCCACATAAAGGAATGGATTGTCTTCAAAGCGATGACCATCTTCTTGAAAGCTTTCTACGGCTTAGGAGTCGGCTACCTGAATAAGCGCGTTAATCGCTACATAACATCCAGACCCCTAAGATCTTCCAATGCCAACTTGGCCATCGTGCCGCACCCGCTCAGGAGGCAGATCCTTCGGCTTTCTAGGCGCAAAATTGTGGAATAACCTCCCTGAGTCTTTGAGACTAACCACAGACCTACTCTCCTTCAGGAAGAACCTAAAAACCTGGCTTTTAAATAACTAATTTGGGTCTTTTTGCGCACGTCTTTCTCCCGCTGTCACGTGCCAGGACACTGTAGTCTGAGTAGCTGAGCGCTTTATCAAATACACTATTTCATTTAATTTCAATTAAATATTGTATAAATGGAGTTTCAGAGCCACCTCCAAACTTGCTATGCAATCCTAATAGCTCACTGTAGCACAGAAACAAGACCAATATTGATCTGCATCTCCTGCTGCACAGCACAGCAGATATCTGATATCAAATAGTCCATTTAATCTTAACACTGTAAAGTACCATATTTTCTTGCATTTCTCCTTAATCCAAACTATTTATTAATTGGTACATTAATTAATTTTAATATTTTAAATGCCCCAATGAATTTCCAGGGGCAATGGCCAGGAGTCTCATGGGAAAGAGATGTGGTTTTACGGCCAGAGCAGCTGACTTTGGAACCAGGTTCCGGTCCCAGCATCGACACATCCTGTGATTCTGGGTAAATCACTACCCGTCCCAAAAAAAACCCTTGTGTTATGTAATCTAGTGTTCATGTAAAGAGCTCTAATGTCTTTGAGCCACGTTTGCCCCATAAAAAACTACAAAAATAGAAATAAACCCAGTATGGCTAACATGGTTAATTAAGCACTAAAATTAAGAAAACCACCAGAAAAAAATACCATTAACTCTAGATAGCAGCGTGCAAATCCAAAAAGCATTTTAATTTGAGGTAACTATAAAAATAAAATGTAAACTGAATACAATAAACACATGCAGTAAAGGCCTGATTTAGAGTTTGGCTGACAGCTTACTCTATCACAAATGTAACGGATATCCTCTCCGCCTTATTAAACATAGAATTATAGATGGGTAACCGTGAATTACCACAATGTTTTTCATGTAGGTGTTCTCAGTGAGATGAAATAGACAACAAAAGTGAAGCTCAAGTGAGCTATGATGTCACTCAGAACACAAGGTGAAAAACGTCCTTGTAATTCACAATGTACATGTTGGAGGGGCCACCTTTTTGTTTGGAATTCCTCAGATTTTCCCTTTCTTAACTGATCCTGCTTTTGTTGGCATAAGGACTCCAGTGGTAAGGTGCTTGTGTTCTTCAAACATGATAACATTGGTATACACCTGATTCATACTTTCAATGTACCTATATGTCCCTAGTATATGGTACTACATGTACATATGGACTGTAATTTAAATGCTAAAATTGGGCTGTGGTGCCACCTACCAAAGTAGTACTGTAAAACATGTCTCACGCGTGCCATTGCAGCCTGTAGTGCAGTTTTAAATTTCCATTGGGGCATGGCTAAAATAAGCCTTTTGCCAGGCCTAAAATTTACTGTTGTACATGTCCTGGCAGTGAAAAATGCCCAATTACATTTTTCACTGTGACAAGGCTATCCTCCCACTGGTTTACATTATTACACTCAATAGGTACTAAATTAAGTTTGGGAACAGATCGAACATTACTTTTTCCACTTATTTTAATTGTAATTTAAATCCTCTTTAATGGTAAAGTCAGATTATTAATTTCTACTTTGAAAATGTCACTGTTAGAAAGTTGGCATTTTCCTGCCTCCGTCAAATGTGCCTTTCTGCCAGTGCAAACACAACAAGATGATGGACGGAGTTCTGAAACTTTTCAACTACTCACCCCAGTCACAGATCTGGATTTAATCCTATGTTTGCCCTAAGTATCCAAGGGTATGCCCAGACGTGGGTTCCTTGCTCGCTGTGCCACTGGATTCAAGCTAGCCTGACTGATATGGGGTGAAACCCCAAAACTGGTCCCAGGATGCTTGTTTCTGGTCCAGGGAGAACCTGGCCTGACAGTTCAGGCTGGGCTGTTCCTCTGAGGAATAGGGTCAATACTGATTTGCATATGGCTGGGTCTAAACTGGGGTGGCATAGTGAGCAAAGGAATGATTGATTAAACCCAGATTTGTGACTGGGGGTGAGTGGTTGAAAAGTTTCAGCACTCCCACCATCATCTTGTTTGCCCCTTTTTGCCAGTGCCTAGGGTCCCCTGACTGTTAATGGCTGTCCTCTGGTGTGATGTGTATTCTTCTAAGACGGTGAACAAAGGTGTGGAGAGGAGAGGGTCTTCCTGACAGGATGTCTGAGGAGGAGCTGAGCTGCTGCCCTAATTGCACTTCAAGGGATAGCCTGGGGGCTGTACACAGCCCTCCCTGACTTCAGAAGAAGCCTACCCTGTCATTGGCAGATGTATCTAACAATGGGCCTGTCTGCCCTTAATTTTACTAGCCAGGCTGAAGCCCAAACCCAGGGGGAAATAGGAAGAACCAACAAGAACCACGTTTAGGGTTGGACAAAGGGATTGCTCCCCACCCACAGGCTGGTACTGGGCTAAAATGAGAAAACTCCTAGACCTGTGTGGACTGAGAGAAGAAAACTGACCTACTGTGTGACCTGAGGGAAGACTGTACCTGCTTGCCATGTACCCAGAAACCCAGAAGTGATACAAAGGGTCAGTTGGCTTAATATGTGAGCCGATGAGACTCAAATGTACCTGACCTGGTCCACTCACTGGCCTTTTGGTCCAGAACCCTTGGAGTCAAGAGTGTACTTCTCCCTGCTTAACTGAATGTCTTACTGGATCCGACTTGGAGTAGTGCAGAGTGACACATGGCCTCTCCTGGTAACACCACACAGCTCCTGATCAGTGGCCTCACCAAATCTAATGAAGAGTGATGCAGAGCCTCAATCACAGCACCATCTAACCCCAGCACGAAGGACTAAAATTATAACTCCTAGATGGCTAAACCTGGTCCCATGTCAACCCTCACTCCATCCAGCCTGAACTTGTGGCTTTGTCCTATCCGGTGTGTTGTCACTCAGCACCTTTTTGTGGTATTTTCCCCTGAAATCTCAAAAACTCATGAATCAGGTTGTATTTGAATTGTTATGGTATCGTTGTATCTATTAAAGTTTAAGCCTGACGCTTTGTGACAAGCTGCCAGAGAGTTAAGCACAGGTTTATTTAGTGACTTTTGTGGTTCTCCATGACAAGTATTATGAATATTGTTTAAGGTGGATTCTCACCCCCTTTAGCTAAAACCCCAATCTGTTACATGAACCAGCTCTAATTGTGTATTATATATGCCCCCCAAATCATTCATGTCTGCTTTTAACTTCTAAGTAGGACAGAGGAGTAATGGTGGAGCAATACATAACATAGCCACTCTGTACTATTCCACATTTAAAAAATATTTTCTCCTGCCACCCAATACAAACACTCACTGTGCCTTTGCTTCCCTCCCTTCCGAGGCTGTGCTCCCTGCTCTTCGTACTGCTCTGACAGGCTCTTTGAGAGCCAAGCCAGAGCAGCCTCCTTTATGATGTAGCAACAGTAGGTAACAGCTTTTGATAATAACAGTTGCTACATCATAGCAGTGAGTTACTGGATTGGAATCCAGTTATTCACACTAGTGGCTCTCTACCAGTGCCATGCATAACAAGTGCATTATATCCTACAGCGCTTATAATAAAGGCTGGCAGGATGTCGGTCAGGTTTGTGAGAGAGTTACCCATCCGTCAAACTTTAAATCAGCTCCTCATCTTTTGCAATAAAAATGTATGTGTAAGCATTTTCATTTAAGATAACATGATAAGCAGAAAACTCACAAATTCAGCTCAACATAGTCAAGGCTAGCCTAGCTAGTTCTCAGCTATCACAATCTCATGTTTGTAAAATTGTGATCATAATTGTTTGCTTTTGAGAACTGTGCAAGCCGCCCTTTGTATAAAGACAAATGAATCACAACCGGAACAATGTATTCATTAACTAAAACACAACTGGGGCACAGCGGAGGATAAATTCATATGCCTGCTGGCAATGAGATATAATGAATGTAAAGTGCTGGGATGAAAAGGAATGTTATGTTATGTTATGTTAAGGATATTTATTAAGCGCTCGATTATCCGAGGGTGTCCTGGCGCTAGTTACCACTCCATCGGCCAAAGCAAGAACAGGCAGGTTATTTATCAAACAGCCACGTCTTCAGGCCCCTCCTGAAGATCAGCAGGTCTGTTGTGTTTCTGAGATGGACTGGAAGATCATTCCAGGCCCTGGCTACCCCCGCAATAAAGCCTCGGTCACCCCACCTCGCCCTTTTTGTGGCTGGGACTTTGACCAACCTGGCCCCAGAAGACCGTAAGTTTCTATTTGGTAAATACCATTTAAACTGTTGTTGTAGGTAAGCTGGTCCTCTTCCCTGAAGTGCTTTAAAAACCGTGCACAAGGATTTAAAGCGCACACGGTTCCTCACCGGGAGCCAATGTAGTTTTCTGATTTCGTTAGAAATTGGGGCAAACTTAGGGGTGCCCGTAAGTAGCCTTGCAGCGGCATTCTGAAGCCTCTGTAGTTTGTTCATAGAGCGTTCCATAATATTAAGGTAGAGGCTATTGCAGTAATCAAGCCTCGACAGGACTAGCGCGGAGACCACCGTTTGCCTTCTATCAACTGGTAGAAATGGTAATATTTTTTTTACTGTTCTGATCACATGCGCTGTGGAAGAGGCAACTGCATTGACTTGGTCCCCAAAATTCAGATTCTCATCTACTACCACTCCCAAGTTTTTTGCCTTCTTCACAGGAGCAGGGAGGGGACCCATAGATGATGGCCACCAGATCGGAGTCCAGAAGTTGACATCATTTCCGAATAGCACCACTTCCGTCTTCCCTGCATTCAATTTAAGGCAGTTTTCTTCCATCCAACTGCCCACCGATTTCATGCAGAGTTGGAAGCAGCTATCTATGCCAGTCTCCTGACCTGGGAGCAGGGACACCACAATTTGGGTGTCGTCCGCATAGGAGGTGAGCTCGAACCCAAACGTCCTAATAATGGGCCCAAGCGAAGAGACATAAACATTAAATAATGTAGGGCTCAATGATGACCCTTGAGGGACCCCACAAGGTAGAATGAAGGGTTTAGATTTGAAATCCCCCAAGGATACAGTATGTACTCTCCCTGTCAGAAATGACTGAATAAGTTTCCAGGCTTTCCCTTGAACCCCAATCGCCCTTAACCGGTCCATCAGAAGATCATGATGGACCGTATCGAAGGCCGCAGAAAGATCCAAAAGGACCAAAGTGGCTTTGCCCCCCTGATCCACCGCCTTCCTGATCTCATCTGTGGCCTTAATAAGGGCTGATTCTGTGCTGTGTTCCACTCTGAACCCGTACTGAGTGGGATCCAAAGCATGAGTCTCACAAAGAAAGACACTTAGTTGTGTATTCAAAGCCTTTTCTATTATTTTGGCGGGCAAGGGGATCCTAGAAATTGGGCGAAAGCTGTTAGGGTCCTTGGGATCCAGACTAGGCTTTTTCAGAAGGGGTAAAATCGAAGCCACCTTCCAAACTTTAGGGAAGTGTCCAATTTCAATCATTGAATAAAAAATGGGCAGAAGTGCAGAGATAACGGGTTCCATGGCTAGTTTGATCACTTCGGCCGGGCAGGGGTCCTGAGGAGACCCGGACCTTACTGCCAGTAGCAGGTTATCACTTGGGCCTAGATTTACTACCATTTGGTGCAACGCAGCCAGGCAACTTGAGATTTTGAAAGAGAAACATATTTCTCCTTATTACGTCTCTGTTGGGATGGTGTGGCATTTTGATGCATTCACAGGTTTACTATTCTTAATAAATCTGGAGACGCGCCAAAATCCATGGGTGGATACATGGGAAGGCCCACACACCACCCATGGAAAGCCTTCCCAAAGCAGAGGAACGCAAGGCAGTGTCTTGTCCTTCTTGGATCCCAGCTGGCAGCACAATCATGGACACTTATGAAGGGCTCTTTCCATGATCTTAGCAGACATTGCTAATTTAAGCTGGGCACTGGATGTATGTGATGTGTGAATGCGGGAATTTGGTATGAAAGGTTGTGATGTTTAGGTTGGTTAGAGTATGGGGATATGTGTAGTCTCGTTTTAATTTTTGTATAATGAAGGAACTATGAAATGTTGTATTAAATACAAATTGATCTGTACATATGATTACAAAAGAAATGTACTCAAAAAATATAATCGTTTTACTAAAAAAAAAATGGCAATAAAAATGAGTATTCAAATAAATTTGAAATTGTTGTACCTATTGACATTTATAGCAAAGGGTAGCCCTTGGAGCAAGTCATAGCCATTGTTAAACAGGTATAGGTCGGGTGGGAGTCTTTCTCAGTTGATATTAAATGTGGGGATGTGCCAAAATCCATGGGTGGATGCATGGGAAGGCCCACACTCCACCCATGGAAAGCCTTCTGAAAGCAGAGGAACGTAAGGCAGTGTCTTGTCCTGTCTTGTGTTACTCTAGATTTACTAAGCCACGCAGCAACACGCAAAGTGACTTTGCATGGCTTAGTAAATCTGCCTTAAGGGCTTGCAAGCCTTTATTAAACCTAGGCCTTAGAGTCCGGGCATCTGAAATCTACAAACTAGTTGGTGTTTACAACCCTGACTATTGTAACATCTCATAAGCAGTCCTGTGCGCGGATGCTGTTGGATTGTTGTTTGTTGTCACAGGTGCTCCATGTTAACGAAAGGTTAATCAATATCGGAATGCGATTAAATGAATCAGCAAATGTGGCAGAGAGTCTGATAGAGTGTGCCCTTTGCTTCAGATGCCAGAAATCACCCTCTGCAACAACCTTCTAACAAGTAGAAGCAATATTTACCAAAACTATCAGCTGGTAATACAAGAGTAGGAGTACACACTTCTGTAGATTGTTACATCAGTTATCCTTTAGGCAATTACCATTGACCTTTGCATTAAAGTCTCCAGTTCGGAGACTCAGACATTATTGACCTTCTATATATTTTCAAAATGCCATCATGACTGCAGTAATGGCTGCTACCGGACCCGGGGGGTGGTGTGGGGAAGGAGGGGGGGGGGAGGTCGAGTGGGGGAACGATGACAAAGGAAAAAAAAAACACTTACATAGAACGGCCGGCCGCCGCCTCTCCTCCATCATCTTCCTTCTTCTTGCAGTCCCGACGGGCAGCAGGAAGCACCAGGCTCCCATGAACAATCACAACACTGCAATGTAGACCATTCCTCCCCCTGCTCCGGCCAGCCCCGTCCTGCCCAAGAGCCACTGACTGCAATAGGAAAACTAAAATGATAATAACAATAGTTATTATCATTTTATTTTTCCTTTAGTTCAGCGGGGTGACTCCTTAGTGGAGGAGCTGCCCCTGCAGCATCCTAAGAAATGCTTATTAAAAATAACTATTGAGTAGATGAGCAGAGAGCACAGATGGATTCTTATCATTGTTTACAGACTGCATTCTTATTGTTATAATAGTGCAAGAATTGAAAATCACTGACATGGCAGAGCAGTGCAAGTTAATTCATTAACACTATTCATTTGGCTGGGATAAGCATTTAAAGTTTCACCAACAATTCCATTAATAGGTTTATTTGCAAGACTTGATGCACACATCAGGAAGGTTGTTTTTTTTCTGCTGTTGTCTTCTTCAGGTATACCAACCAAAATGGCCAACATTTGCAGTATCACTAGATGCTTGGTTTTACCAACTCCCATTGGCTAACTAACAGCTTAATTCTTGAATGCCATACTTGCCTGATCAGTCCTTCCATATCGAGGGTAGATGGCTATTTAATTTGTCTTCACAAACTTAATTTAATTTGAAGTATTAGCCTTGTTTTAAGATTATGACTTGCAACTTCTGATATGATGGAAAATGAAGAACCCTGCAGAGACATTGAAGGTTGTGTGATGGGGCTATTGCACTTTCATTTTATGAACAGTGGCTTATTAGCGCCCCAAGAATTCTGCATTTTCCTTTACTCTCCATTCATATCTATCTACCAATTCTCTTGTGAGGGTTTTTAGTAAATAAATGAGAATCCTTCATCATAGCTTTGCTCTTAGATTCACTTTACCAACTTTCTGTCAGGTAGTGCTGCTACGTTTAGGTGTTGGCCATAGTGCAGGAAAATATATTTGCTGGTGTATCATCTATTTCCTTTACTGATCGTAAAAACTCTCATATATTAAACACGTTTTTACTTCTGTTCTGTTTACTTTTGCCTAGATACAGGTGATTGTTTCTGCTTAAGGAAGCATTGTAACCGTCAAAGATAGAGTGGGAAAGATTTAGCTACAACAGATTTGCCTAAAGACCCTCAGAGGTGATGTGTGCCTTGGTTTCCAATGGATGGAATGCTTGGTCCAGGCCTGCATACTCCAAGTGGTAAACTGTGTTTTTCTTACTTACTAACTAAAAGCAGGGCTGCCCCTCTGGCATCATCAGAGCTTAAATCAATATGTCAAACTGAGCAATGCTTGCAGTATACACATCAATGAGAGCACCTCTTCATGCTCTAGAGTCCTTCTTCATACTGATGTCAGGACAAGAATCTGCAGATAGATCTCAGTGTTTGTCAAAGTGTCTTCTTCTCTGGAAAGGCATGCTGCACTTCAATTACTTTATTTCAGAGAGTTCCTGCCAATTGGTAGTTTGGCAAATAAACCTACTCTCCTAGCTGCATAAATGACCATTCTGCAGAACTCTTTGCCTCCCTAGTTGGCTTACAAAGCAAGTATCCTCGATATAGGGTACTGGCCTTGTCAGCTGCATAAAGCTACAATGCAATACAATAGCTCAGAGGCCCTGGGAATCAGACGTTTTGCCTGCATTTCTTTCACTTTCAATATCCTGGTGATAAACCTGGCCCTTTTTGGAGAATTTTTCCTTTTGCACTTATTGTGCCACCCACTAAAGTAGCACTTTAAAACATTACTCAGACCTACCACTGCAGCCTGTAGTGCAATTTTAAACTGCCATTTCCACCTGGCAAAATAAACCTTTTGCCAGGCCTAAACCTTCCTATTTAATTCATATGTCATCCCCAAGGTATGCCCTAAAGGCTCATGGGTATGGTGCATTGTATTTAAAAAAGTTGACCTGCATACTTTTTATATGTCCTGACAGGGAAAAACTCCTTAAGAGATTTTTCATTGTTGTAAGACTTAGATCTCCTATTAAATAACACTAAGGGGCATATTTACTAGCCTCTATCGCCACAGGAACATCACCTTTTATGACATTCCTGTGGCGATAGGGGCTTCGCCTTATTTTTGCGTTGGTGTTAGGTTGATAACTGTAGCGCCAGCGCAGGAGGAAACGCAGGGCTGCACCATACTCTTGTAAATATGGTGCAGGCCTGAGTTTCTGAAGTGGCAGAGTGAGGCGTTAAGCCAGGAAGGCTAACGCCTCACTCCGCCACTTCCCTCGTAAATATGCCCCTGAGTTTCCCAATTACATTAAATAAGTGATACATTTTGATAGGGAGCAAACTGAGATATGCTATGTGCACTCACAGAAATGTCAATCCTCTTTTATGGTAAAGTCGGATTTTAAGTCACAATTCTAAAAATGCCACTTTTAGATCCTTGGCATTTTCTTCTGCAAACCATTTCTGCCCTATGCCAGTGTCCAGGGTCACATGAATGTGAATAGTTCCACTGATGGGGTTTGTGTACTGCTCCCAGACAGTAACACAAAGGGGGACAAGGTGTGGACAGGATGGGCCACCCTGGTAGGATGAATAGGAGGAGCTGTACCCAGCTTCACTTGCACTTCGAAGGACTTTGCCTCGTATCCACACAAAGGACTTGACACCAGCCTCGTGTCACCCAAGACGTCTTGGAGCTTTGACAGGGGAAGGGAAGAACATTCTAGAACCTGATGTAGAGGTAGGACAGACAGTCCTCCAAAACAAAGGCTGGCACCAGGTATAAATATTGGACCTCTCAGCTACTCAGCGCGACACTTCCGGACTTGTGGCCTTTACAGAAGAAGGACTGCCATGCTGACAGAGGACTGCCCTGCTACTTGAGGACTGCCTTGCTGTATGAGAAGGAAGACTGGACCTGCTTACCTTCATCCCATGCTAACCTGAGTGATTTCAAGAGGCAGTTGGCTGACTTCCTGTTTGAGCTACAGAGACATAACAAGCTCCATAAGTCTCCCTGCAATTGCCCAGGTGACCTATTGCAACTGGACCTGCCTGCACCTGCAACTGATCCTGCCTGAGCCCTACTGCCCTCTGGTGGAGTGAATCCCAAATTCTCACAGATGCCCTCCAGGTCTTGGACCCTTGGCTGGCATTAGTCTGATCTCCTCCCAAGGGGAAAGGAGAGAAATCCTAAAGTTTAGGCTTGTGGCGACCATCAGCGGTCTCCTTCGTGCTGAAACTCTGCCGCCTGTGATGACCACCAACACAAAGCTCTGGTGAATACCTGCTCTTCGTGCTACAGCGACAGTCATTGATGAGCGGCAACGCAAGATCTGCACTTCACTCTGTAGCAATGACAGTTCACGGTGACTGCCAATTACAAACCTCCAATACAACCGTCCATGACAGCAACAACTGTCTGCACTGCCCAGCCTGCTCTCCACACTTCAGAGACAACCATCGGTGATGCTCTCCCGGCTACTTGTGCCGTCTTCCAACACAAATGGAACTCTTTCTGCTGGACTTTCAGAAGGTAACTTTTTAAGCAGTACTAACCTGGTCCCTGTATCCAACCAGTTTTCATGGTTGGCCTGAACTCGTGACTTTCCCCCAGTCTAGCATGGCCAAATGGCTGCAAGTGACGCTTTTTGCTTTTAGGTGCTATGTTTACTAAAAACTTTCAAACTGCATATCTCTGGTTCTACTGAATACATTTTTGTCATTCTGGTCTCATTTTGTTTTATATCGGGTTTTTCTTGTGTTATGTCATCACTTTATTACTGGTTGTGTGCTGCATAAATATTTTTCACTATGGGCCTGATTCACACTCGTGGCAGAGGCCCAGCAGTCGTGGGGGAGACGACTCACTCGGGGAAGAATTCTCTTTCCGGAGATCCCGCCTGAGTAAGGAGAATCCCCTGCGAGTGCGAGGCGTCTGCCACAAGTGTGGAGGCCCTTTGTGAATCAGTCTGACTGCTTTGTGCCAAGCTACCAAAGGGTTAATCACAGGTTAATTTAGTGACATTTGTGGTTCACACTGAAAAGGATTGTGGTTGTTCCCTGCATGGAGCTTCCACCCCTCGTCAACCACTAATCAACATTCTTACACTTGTATTCACAATAAAGTATATATATAACTAACTGCAAGTCTATGAACTTGGTAGATTGGTGACTTTTGGAATTCATCAAACTGAGACAGCAGCAGCTTTCCAGGCATAATACTGGGAAAGTCACAGGAATTCCTCTTTTTTTGGAACTGACACTTCACCACTTTGCATTATGAAGCACCAGCACCTCTAAGTTATTGCACACTTTTTTCATGTTCTCTTTCTCTTTCAGTGTGAAAACATTTTCCTACAGAGAAAACAACTGTACAAAAAATCCCATGAAATCTAGGTCTGTTCTGTTCCCATTTATACATTGGAAAGGAGTTTACTCCAGTCCTTGACTGGGTTAATTCTCCAACCATTTCCAGGAAGGAAAGGAGTATTTGAATTTTAAAAAAACGTACCTTTGTACTCTCCTGCAATATAGTAGGCAAATAAAATTATGCAAGATGAAAGAGAGTTGCAGTTGCATAATTTGTAGATACCTTGAAATTATTAATCAAGCCATTTACTCTTGTTAATCTGATTTATGAATGAAAATGATTTTGGGAAAAACTCAATATCTTTAAATTTTCTTGGAATTTTGCAGTGAATAGTTCAGACAGCAAACTTCTCTTTGACAGAGCATCAAACAGCCAGGGACGAATAGGGCGAAAAACAGGCCAGGGTGCAAAAGAACAAGTGGCCCATTTTAACTAATCAGATAGCTAAAAAGGTGCCCCATATTTGGAAATCTGGCAGTTTTCAACTTGTAAAGACATGGCACCAGATTTACTAATGGCTTGCAATGCCCTTGTGTGATACAATTCACCACAAGGCAACGCAAGTCCGTTAGTGGGATTTACTAAGCTATGCAAAGTCACCTTGCATGGCTCTGCAAGGTTTAGTAAATCCAAAGTAACATAAGGCAGCACATATTGCTGCCTTGCATTACCTTGCTACACCTTATGACAGTGAGGCATTCCATGGGTGGAGTATGGGCATTCCCACACATCCACCCATGGTTTTTGACACAATCTAATATTTACAAAGATCCGTAAGCCTGAGACTGCTCCAAAATGGTGAACTACCTCGAACTAGGCATAACGAGGGGAAATACCTTCATTCCTCCTCGTTACTTCCACTTTGTATGCATGCTGCATTCAAAGAGGAAAATGCCTTTAAGGATTATTAATCTGCAGGAAGGTCTCCCTTTCTGCAGAAAAATAATCCTGCTAGTTTTGCAGGGACCCTTGCCCCATAGCACAATGGGTTCCTGCGTTGGTACAAGTGCACCAGTGCTAGTAGACAGTAGAAATGAGTCATATCTTTGTAAATATGGTGCATTTCTGTTCTCTCCCTTTCACATAACGCAGAGCAGCAAGTTGTCTTGCTGTGCTGCGTTGCCTGAAATAATAATCTGCCCTACTCTGTATGAGTGTTTTGCAATTATGGAAGACTGCATGCAATTGTTTCTGGTATTATTCAGGAAAACCGGCCCTCAAGACCAAAAATCAGGCCTACAAATAGTCAAAAAAACTGTCCCACACACTGACCTGTCAGACCAGCCCTTCTGGCACTGTCAGATTGTCTTATAGATCAGTCCTACCCGGCAAACAGCCATCATACTAGACTGTATTAGTCTCTCCTGAATAACAAGTACAATGATTTTATAGACTGGTAACTTTCAAATCAAGTAATTTCAAATGTATAATAGGTTTTTTAATTGTTTCACTTCTTTCACAATTCGAGAAATTATTTTTACTGCCCTCCTCTAAATAAAGACTATGCACTGCAGCAAAACAGCTGTTTGGGTGAATTCGATGTCTCGGAAATTTCGAAGCCGAATTTTAAGCATCTTTATAGAGCGATCGGGAGGACACTTGCACTAAACTAGGATGCAATGAATAATATATGCCTCCAATTGAAGGTATTTTTCTGTCATATTTCTAAGTCAATCACCTCTGACATGATTTTTAGTAAGCCTAGTCATTTTCTTATTTAAATATATTATTATATTATCAATTGTTTTTTGTGATTCGCGTATGTAGACTGGAATATGCGACGTGCGTGAATTTTCGGTATATTATTCATTTAAAAATGTAATATATTAGTAATTGATCAAATTTAACAAAAACCTACTTTAATAAAAATGTTTTTGTGCTCTTGAGAAGCTAAATTGTTTGCCATATCCTCTAACATTTTCCATTTATTGGCTTCCTGCCACTTGAAACCGGGTTCTGTCATTCACCTACAATTTCTGAGCATGTATGTCAAAAGCCAATATGTGCTGCAATAGAATGCTATGAACTCAATTTCCAATATAATATCCAAGTTCTAGCTTAGAGCAAGCAACTCTTAATTTGTTCTTCAGCACACTTTTATTCCAATCTCCTCTTTTGTAGAAATTCTCCCTGGAGCACGCAATATTTGCCAATTGTGCTTTCTTCTTTCCTTCATAACCGATCCTGAAAAGCATGCCTGCATCAAGAGCTTTTAAATGTGCCCCTCGTTCCACTTATTATTTCTACCATCCCTGGATCACCTGCACTCACCCATCTTGTATGCCTACTAAAATATGTCCTTTGAAGTATTGATTTTGGGCATATGTATTTAACCGAATTAAGCAGGGTCGATACAGTTATCAAAAGCCGCAAACAAGTGCCAACTACACCTGCCTGCATGACATAGAGTCACATATTCATGTCCCATGTTCAAGAGTCACAGGCCCATTGCATTTACCCTTCTGCATACTCTTTATAACCTTGGTATTCGTCACAAACATAACAGATATCCTGTCTACCTCATTACAGGTGCATTATAGCCTTTAACATATGTAACTTTACGTGTATTTTCGCATGGCATTCAATGAATTTAAAAATAAAAGCCTACATGTAACTGATAGAGTGAATGATTCGTATCCTACATGGGGTACCTGTTAGGAGGGCAATGTAATCGTTTGTAAAATGCACACACATATTATTTAATGTTATGAAAGAATTAGACATTAGAAGAAAATGTGAATCAACTACCATGTTACTGTAAAATTAACATAACCCAATGTAAGGTTTAGTGTTTAGAGCGTGTACTTATCATGGTCATCAACATTGCTCGTTTTAGGTTTCATTAACACATGTGATTCATTGGTGCATTAATGACAATAAGTGCCTTTGTAGGTTAAAGATGAATCCAACAATATGTATTAATGCAGTCGGTTGAAGTATTTGCTAGCCTACCTTGTATGGTAAATTCATCTACTTAGCTAGCTTCCCAGGCTCCGATTTGTATTGCATTAGAAGAGTCTTCATTGCTAACAATGATTTTTAACTTCGCATGGGAAATTTGCTTAATGTTTCTGTCTCATTGCATTGCATTGCATTGCAGATGGACAACGTTTACCAGAGAAGAGTAGGGGTATTGTTTCATTAGGCAACATTGCAGAATGGAGAAGTTACAGTTAGCTTGGTCACAGGAGATAAGGTGGAGGAAGGTGTTTTCACACAGGAGGCGGGGAGAAGACGAAGGACGAGCTGCTACAGAGGGGCGTGTGCGTGGAGAAGGCCGTGTAGGGAGTCGACGTCATGGAAAGGTTTTTGGCTGAGCCCAGAGTACAGCTTGTGAGACAAAAAGCATTATGGGACATTTTATGAATACTATCTTACGTATATGATGCCTTGTAAGGAGAGACAGTTACCCCCCCATTACCGCTTGAACTCCTGCCAGAGTGCACCTACGCGCTGATGTGTTCTTTCAGTTGTATGTGGCTTCATGCCTCTGACCCATCTAATAGCGAAGTGATTGTTAAGGAAACCTTTGTCTACTGACACCTTTTCCTTCTTCTATATTGCCCCCGCTAGTGATTTACTCTAGGGATGCCACTTTAGTGTTAGAGTAGGTATATTTAGATTAAAATGCTGCATCTAGAAGAAGTGCTGATGCAAGGAGACTTGAGCTTCTGTTTTCTCATCTCATATATAATCATAATTGAGCTTCTTGGTCTTCTTATGCTCCAGCGAGTGAAAGTTTTCAGAAGGATCGGCTTCCTTCTATTTCCTTTGTATTTTTACACCCTTATGCTGAGGTGTGTATATGTCCAACTATTTTTGAATTTGTAATAAGTTGACTAAACTTCATTTGGTTGTCCGTCTCTGTTCTTGTGTAGCCGTTGGTTTTACATGGAAATTCAGCTGACTTATGACCTTTTCTTCCCTCTACACATTCATGCTGCTAAAAAGAACCATTGGAGATCGTACATTGAACTGAACTAAGCAGGTGGGCCAGGCTCCTTCATAACTGTTAAGCTTTATGAAGTATCCTTCAATGCAGTTTATTTCTTGTAGTTTGACCTAGGGTTCTGCCTTTGCATTTAGTAATAATTGGATGCATTGTAGATGGCGCAAGTATTCATATGCATATTTCCTAAATTGATAGTTAAAACAGATTCAGTTATTAGGTGCAACATTGAGCAGAAGTGCTGCATTTAAAGTATACCACTTGCTTAAATTTGTTGAAACCAAGTAATTACCTATCCATGGAAGTAAGTAATTTATACAGTGTAAATCTAGCTTTCAAGCAATGTTGCACGGTGCATGGGTGTATTAGAGTGTGTGAATGTGTAGGTGGCATGTTTAATGGCCTGCTGTAGGAAATACAGCATATGTGAAATGGGCAAGGCCAGGGCTACAGGTGTGAAATTAGAATCAGTATGTGAAAGGTGTGGTACATTTTGAGGGGGGATTGTGTGTCTAAGGGAGGATTACCCTTTATAAAGGGGTACGCTATTGAAATATTTAGGAAGGATTATGACACTGGTATTTGCTTTACAGCAGGATTGTGGGTGATGAGAGTGGGAAAAGGAGTGAAAGATTATAGATCATTGGAGTTGTAGAGTCTTCCCCAGCCTGGATGCCTGCCAATGACTGCTCCACACATGTCTTTATTCTTCTGCGTGTAATTGAGAAGTCAACATTCTCAACCAGCCTTCATTGGATTCCGCTTGAACACATCACAGCTCTATGGTATCAATCATGAGCCAAAAGGGTTCCATTGTTGCTAACTCGCAAGACACTACTGGTGTCAGTGATGTTGGCGTATTTCAGGTCAGAGCCAGTGGACAGGTGGTTAGACTCTTAACAAAGGCTTCAGTGAATTAGCACTTCCTTGCCTTTTGATTTCTGGAAAAACATTATCTCATACATAATACTACCCTGACTGGATTATGGGAAAGCCTTCTGTCTGGACCTACCCCAATAGCTCACCTGTATGAACTTTTCAGCTCTCCTGCTCCTTGGTCTTCCTTGTAGGCAGAATCTTTGTAATCTGCAATGGCTTCTTTGTTGTAAGAATTCACTTTTGATGTCCTTTGTGTGGTCATCAAGCCTATCACAAGAAATAGCTGCTTAGCATGCAATCTTTCCTACATCAGTAAAGAACCACCTGGTCTCTGTACGCTGCCACATTTCTACTTTTGTGATGCCTAAAATCCCTAAAATAAATTAGAACATAACAATGCCTCTCAGACCATGGATCAATGGTTATTTCATCGATAGAGATCTCAAAGAAAGCAGCCACAATGAGCATCGGAGCCGCCGGATAAACGACTCGACTGAAGACTCCCTGAGAAACCACCGGAGTTGATAAACTAAAGAAAACATGAAAGCAATGGAGAAATAAAGAACAAAAGATAAGAAAAATGTGAAGACACCTGATCACAATCTCCTTCACGGATAGATCTCCATCCAAGTTGAGTTCCAAACACACGCTCAGGAACAATCAAGTGTCCTACAAAAGTTTCCCCAGCCCTGAGGAAGACCTTCCATCAAAATTCTTTTCGGTCCAAACATGAAGGTCGAAACGCGTCGGCACACATTTCTCTGAAGCCAAGAGTTACTATGTTTAAATATTGAACAAAAGTATTAAATGTCTAAGCTCAATTTAGATGGCTTAGCTAAGAATCATTACATCTGTACTCTGACCTCTTTAGGACCCCACACCAGAGTAGGATTGAGGACATAAAGCTGAGAGGTCCCAACATTAGAATTTAGTAGGGCATATAAGATCCACTGCATGGAATAATTGGCACAGGCCAATAGGGCATATTTAATGTACAGTATGCCTTCTCAGTGAAATGTATGTATTATTAGTATGTCTACTGTGTAGAATGCATCAATTACTTCCTTTGTGTGATTTACATTTATGTTCTGTCTTTATTAATGTATTATCTTTGTCCAAAATGTAAATATGCATGTTATTGTTCCATTTCATTGTTCCCTTTAAAGATAAATGTTTGACATGGTCAACCTATCTGGTATATGAGTAATGATTTCGTACAACCCTTTGAGTTGTATATATTTATTTCCAAAAAGGGAAAACGCTAGCAATTCCATAAAGATCACATAAGTAAGCAGGGTTAATTAATTGAACATAAGTGGAGATAATTTTTGGAAATCTCCATCGATGAAATAACCATTGATCCATGGTCTGAGAGGCATTGTTATGTTGTAATTTATATTTGATTTCAGCCTCCTCAGTCCTTAACCCAATCACTCCCCTATAAGAGACCCTAAGATTCCTAAAATGGCACCACAGATTACTTGGCCACTAAAATCTTGGAATCAGCACTCCTTGGCACTACATCTACAATCGAATCTTGTTACTTTTTTTCAAGCAGCTGAAAGCTTATTTTTTCTCTCTACACTAAGCAATCTCTTAAACTCCACCTGCTTTCCATAATCTTTGATTATCACAGAACACCCTAGTAGGTAGCAGAGAACTCTATAAACTCTCTTTATCACAACCATGTACATAGACACAGTCTTGGAATAGAAGGCTGAGTATTTAATTATGATTCATTATTATAACAAACATACAGCAATAACATTTCTGGGGCAAGACACATTGCATTTTATGTTACCAATTTGTTTTGTACAATTATACTCCAGCGCTTTGAGAGGTGCATGTACCAATTGTTAAGTGGACTTGTAAAGGTATTTTAAAAATGTACAGGTTCTAAGAGTTTGTTCTACCGTTAGGCAGCACAATAAGGCATAGTGCTAGGATACATATACATAACCACCAACCTGTGCGCTGAGTTGAGAAATATTATTAAAAATATGTTGACCATGTCTTTATGCCACCACGAAGCAATATATGCCCCTGTTCTTCACCCATCTTCCTCTAGTGTGAGGTTCTTTTATATACCTACACAATTACTGTTATACAGGAATCCCCAAGAGAGAACTAGATTCAAAGCTTCAAACAGCATTCACTATGTTTAGGGAAAACTGTCAATACAAAGACAAAAAACTGTTAAAAAACCATAATGATTACCAAGCTTACATCTTACCAGTGTTAGGTTTCACCATCTTCCATTCAGCAGTGTGAGGAACACATGCTATAATGGAGCTCACTTCAACAGTCAAAGTCGGCAACATTGGACCTCGTTTAGGGTTTGTCTATAAATCAGTCATGCTCCTGCCCCACAAAATTCATATTTGACCCCTATATTTTAGGGGATGTGCTGTGCACAAGCAAAGCAGCTGCTTGCTCTGCCAACATAAACATTTTACCTGCTTTGCCAATCCACCACTGAGCCTACCCAGGCCCTACATGGTGGACCTAGATAGTGGAAACAGTCATTGGCCAAGACATGCAGGAAGAGAACTTTTACTTTGGGAGTTTGGTTTTTGAAAACAAATAAACTTTGCAGAGCGCCATAACAAACATGAAGCCCACTTGATAAAGTTCAGTTCCTTCAGTGGATCTGTGAGCGTGGTGGCCCCTAGAATGCACAGAGATCCCTGGCAGACATGCAGGGTTCCCTAAATAAAGCAAGTAGCCAACTACCTTGGCCTGTTCTGACCTGGCAAGCCAGCGGACCACCCATCATCATCTAAATAACCCCCAAATGTCACATTAGAGTCTTTTCTATCTTAACAACCTTACTTATACTGTTGTATTAGTGGATGCCAGCATAGTAATTCAAATAACCAACAAAGTCATTTTGGAACACATACCGATAAGCAAATAACACATAGGTCAGGACATTTTTATACAATTTAAACATTACTCCCTCACATATGCAGTGAATTTCTAAAAGAAATTGAAAGACTGCAAATGCCAGGAGGGCCACCAATGTGTGGCAATTGGGTTGGACAGGGCAGGGGCCAGAGATATATTTATTAATACATTGTGATATTGTGTTCTCTAAAGAGGTCTGTCATCAACTCTTTCCTAAAATGGAGCAGCGTTGGGGCAGTCCTGATGGATGTCTAGATCCTGGCTGCATGGATGAAAAAGGCCTGTTGTCTTGTTTTTCCTTTTAACTCTTCTCAGACGGCAGTCTGATTGTGTCCTGGCTGTGGGTGTGCCAAAAACTACCAGAGATAGTGAGCTTGTCTGCATGATAAATGGAGGTGCTGGTCACAATGACTTTGTTAATTGTTTTTGAAAATAATGCGGGTTGGCAAGGGGAGCTGTTGTTTTTTTTTTACGTGGGACAGAACTGGAATGTCGGGATCTGGAATATTGATGTTTGAAGGTGCGGGTCAGTTGTTGGTTTCCCTGTTGCCCTGCTGGTTTGTATTTCTAAAGTTAAAGAAATAAACTGGGTTACCTCACCAGAAAAGAGCATCTTCGTCATTCCGACCGCATCCTTTCATTGGCGACGACCGGAGCGAAGCTTCTTGCCAGCAGGGTGTTCTGTCTGGTAGCGGGACTTCGTTGCTTCCAGCACATCACAGCCAACACTGCGCTATAGCTGTGCTATCAAGAGACTTGTACTCTTCGTGGCCAGTGTGCAATCCGCACTCAGCAGGGCGGTGAGTCGTGTGTTTGTGAGGGAAGCCTCTTCAATTTTAGAAATGTGGGTTACGTCACTGTAACGCACTGGAGCGCTCCAGCTGCATGTAACCTCTTGACTGCTTGCACTCGTCATTCGTCATCATGTCACGGAGCGGCCATTTTAAGACGGGGCCTTAAAAAGCAACATCGACTTCCCTACGTAGATAATATCCACTTCAGTGGCCATTTTGTGAGATTTTATCTAGTCTTCTGACCAGCACGTATTTATCGGCAATAGGCACGCCTTTTATGTTAATAGCCTATCATCAACAGCGACTCCAGTGTTCATTCAATTCTACTCGTCTACTCAGCGATAGGCACGCCTTTCTCCTTAAGTGCTTACACAGGTCAGGAGATACATTTTCGGTGACTGACACGCCTCCTTACTTTAAAAGGCTATCACATTTAGTGCTTCCCAGTGAACAACGATCTTTGGCAATAACTGCGCCCATCAGCTGTTTTAAATCTATGGTTATAGCACGATTTTCAGTGGCATCAATTACTATATTTAAAGGCAGCATTAATTTTGGTGATAGGCACCTTTCTGGATAGCATCTGCTTTCTGGCTTTTGCAGCAATACTGTCAGCAACAAAAGGTACTGTTTTGAATGTATACTGTGCATTTTAGCTCTCAGGAAATTATATACCTCACTATATCATATTTTAACCATGCAACAATATTTGAATCCTCCTGCTCCTTTCCTTTCAGCACCTGGCTTGCCTTTAGTTGAGTGGGAACAATGAAGCTTATTTGGAGGCAATTGAAGGTAAGGTTGTCACACAAAAGAAGAAATATGCAAGTTTGCGTCATTGTCTTGGTGTGGAAGGGAGAAACATTTTGAAACACCTGCCGGCTGCGCCTGTAATGGGTGAGGGTGATGTCATTGATGAATATGCATCTGCTATAAAAGTTCTGGATCTACGTTTAAAAAAAAAAAGGAATGTCATAATGAAATGACATAAATTCTACAAAAGACATCAGATGCCTGGTGAATAGGTCAAAGGTTTTGTTAGCGATTTAAGGGTTTTAGCTGCAACGTGTGAGTTTAAGATGTTTGAAGAGGAAGTCATTCGTGATCAAGTCGAGTAGTAAAATATTTAAGAAAAACTTCTTACAGTTGACAATTTGACCTTGGATAAAGCTATCGAGTTGGCAAGTGGAATTGAATCTACCACAAAATTTATGGAACAGATGAATATTAGTACTCATGTTCAGTCTGTACAGGCACAAGATAAGACTAAGAGAGTCTGGTCCAAGCCTGAAGAAAAGTAAAAAATCATTTGAGTGTTATCGGTCTGGCAGCAAATTTCCTCTAGGAAATTCTCCCATGTGCCCTGCCTTAGACAAATGGTGTAGTAAATGTAGAAAAAAAGGACACTTCATGAAAGTATGTAAAGCTAAATTTAATAAGGGTATGAAAGTCTCTAAGTCTATGAATACTGTTGATGGGAATCTGGATATTAGTTATCACACTGATTCAGATGAGGGAAGTATTGTGTGCATGGTGGGAGAAGGTGAGAACTGTGATGACATTATTTTAAAAAAAATGTAGGTAATGAGATCTCCTCTGTGACTGAGCCACACATCAGAAATCCTTACTGTATCATTTTAGTTAATGGTACGGCAATCAACATGATGGCAGATTCAGGGTCTCTCTTTACTTTATTAGGTGTGGACGAGTGGAAGAAATTGAATGGTATACAGTTAAGGAAATCCAAAGTGAAACCAGTGGCCTATGGAGGAAAACCTATTGAGGTGTTGGGCGAGTTTGATGCATGTATAGAGTTTAATGGGAGTGTGACTAATAGTACCGTGTATGTAGCAGTTGATGGATCGAATTTACTGGGCTGGTTGGATCAGCAGCATCATTTGACAAATGTGCTGGATCCCAACAGTCATGAACAAGTTCTCTTACGTAAAGAAATGGCACATATTATGTCTGTAGAAAATTGTGTTTGGACTCAAGCATTTCCCGATGTGTTTGAAGAGAGACTTGGGAAAATAAAAGGCTTTACTAACCAAATTCAGTTGAAAACTGGGGTTAGACCAGTGGTGCATACGGAGAGACACGTCCCTATTTCCATGAAAGATGAACTAAGAAAAGAATTGGAAAAACTATGTTGGCAGAACATAATTGAGCCCATTGAGAGCTCAGAGTGGCTTTTGCCAATAGTTTTAGCTAGGAAGACCAATGGGCCCCTAAGGATGTGCATTGATTTGAGAGACTTGAACGAAAGGGTATGGGTTGATAGGCATCCTTTGCCAAATATTACTGAAAGGCTTACAATGGTAAGAGGAGCTAAAGTGTTTACTACCCTGGATATGTCTTCCGCATATCACTAAATTTCACTACACAGAGATTCACGTCATTTGAAGTTGTTTGTTACACGTTGTGGGGCTTACAGATTTAAGCGCATGCCTTTCGGATTGTCCTCAGCCTCGTCCGTATTTCAGAGAGTTATTGAGGCTATGTTCAAGGGTGTGGACAACGTTAGGTGTTTCCAAAATGACATCTTAGTGTATGGTGCAAATGAAAGAGAGCATGATGAAACGTTAGCACAGGTATTAACAATTCTCAATGATAAGGGAGTTACTCTTAAGTCTTCTAAGTGTAAGTTTGGAATGTCCAGTGTAGATTATTTAGGGCACAAATTATCAGCTGAGGGGGCTGAACCTATGGAGTCTTTGGTTAAGGCCAACGAGGAGTTTCCAGCACCCCAAAGCAAGGAGCATTTGAGGCCTTTCTTTGGCATTTTGGAATTTTATGCTTGTTTTGTACCATTATGTGCTGAAAGAACGAAAGGAATGAGGATGCTTCTCAAAAATAATGTCAAGTTTGAATGGTCAGATGAGGTGAACAAAGAGTTTGATGAAATCAAGAGTGCAATTGCAGGTGGCATTCCCCTCAAAGCATTCAACACTTACAATCCTTGTGTTGTAACGGATGCTAGTCAACACGAATTGGGTGCAGTACTCATGCAGACATGGAATGGCAAGGATGAAATTGTAGCTTTTGCGTCACAAGCATTTCGTGGGGCTGAAAGCACTTACTCAGTTATCGAACGAGAAGCGTTGGCATGTTGGTGGGGAGTAGACCACTTTAGGCAGTACTTGTGGGGTGTAGAGTTTACTTTGTGTATGGATCATAAACTGTTACTCAACCTGTTCCCCACAAAAGGAGTTGGTAAAGCCTTGCCCAGGATTCCTAAATGGTACTTTTGCATGCAAGATTTTCAATTTAAACTTGTGTATGTTCCTAGGGTGAAAAATATTTTTGCAGATTGTTTATCTAGATTGCCCTAGAGAATGGGAATGGAGGAAGAGATTAACAAAGATGATGAGTGGAGCATAGTAACTTGTACTACAGCTGATGAGGTAGGTTGCATTGAGGAAGAGGAATGGAAGGAAGCTGTTAGACAAGATGTGGTGTTGCAAGAGTTAATCTCATATTTGGATGTAGGGTGGCCCAAAGGGAATTTGAAGGATGCATGCAAAGCATACAAAAAACTTTTTGAGGAATTGAGCATGTCTGATGGCATAGGAAGAAGACCATGTGTGTTAGTTGTTCCTCAAGCGATTCGTGGACAATTTTTGGAATTGGCCCACGCAGGTCCTGTAGAGGTGAGGGCCATGAAGAGGAGAATCAGAGACACATTTAGGTGGCCTGGTTTGGACAAGGATGTGGAGCACTGGGTGAGGGAGTGTCTGGCTTGCGCCCTCAGTGATAAGTCTCAGGTAATGGTTTCCAGTCCTGTGGAGGCGGTTCCGGTTCCAGAGAAACCATGGGTCAAGCTAGGAATGGAGTGGTGGTAGATGCACACTTGTGGTAGACTGTAGTTAAATGGTTCAAATATTCTGCATGCGACCAGGGTATCGCTGTCTGATCAACAAGCGTCAAAGTCAGATAAAAATTAAAAGCGTTATCCTGTCGGGTAACGTCCCCACAATTGCACAGCCAAACTCCGGTGAGGAGGTTCATTCAATGTTATTCAATCAATAAACAGCGATCATTAAAGTGATGTTTATTCAACACTATGGGGTCGATTCCGATCTCGGCCGGTAGGGCACCTAACAGTATTCGTCCGGAAAAAATACCAGCCGAATGCGTGTTTCCCGACCGATTCGTACACTCGTCCGGACGAACAAGTACGATGCGTAGAACAACTCATTTTCCGAGCGAGCCGTACTCACCCAATCCAGCTCCTGTTCCCCGCCCGAGCTGGATCCGTGAACGCCGAATCGAGCTGCACGGAAGCAAATACACAGCACCTTCCGGCCGGACTAGTACGATGCGCAATCCGTACGCGCCGAACCCGTCGCTACGTCCGGCACGTTTGAGCATCCGGGCGAGCCGTACATAAGCTCCGTTTCGCGCCACAAGACGATCCACGGCTACGAGACGAACAAGCCTGCTACGAGTACGACTCGAAGACACGAGAAACCCGAACGAGACGATCCAAGCATGAATCCCATTGCGCAGGTCCTACCTATACTCTACATCTATTACCGGGACCGGCACGGACGCGTACGGCGCAGACGGTAAGTCAAACACCAACAATACAAAAAAACTACACGTACCCGAAATATGTCACACACACATAGGGATGCACACATAATTTACACTAGCAACAGCAGAACCATAGGGGTGGGATGGCCAACACCAATGCCATACACACCCATAGGGGGATGGATGCCTACCACTACTACCATCCCCACTCATGGGGGGATGGATGCCCACCACTACCACCACCCCTACTCATGGGGGCCTGGATGCCTGTCACTACTACCATCCCCACTCATGGGGGGATGGATGCCCACCTCTACCACCACCCCTACTCAGGGGGGCCTGGATGCCTGTCACTACTACCATCCCCACTGATGGGGGGATGGATGCCTACCACAGCCACCATCACTACTCAGGGTGGCCTGGATGCCTGCCACTACTACCATCCCCACCCTTAGGGGTATGGATGCCTACCACTACCACCATCACTACTCAGGGGGGCCTTGATGCCTGCCACTACTACCATCCCCACTCATGGGGGGATGGATGCCTACCACTACCACCACCCCTACTCAGGGGGGCCTGGATGCCTGTCACTACTACCATCCCCACCCTTAGGGGTATGGATGCCTACCACTGCCACCATCACTACTCAGGGGGCCTTGATGCCTGCCACTACTACCATCCCCACTCATGGGGGATGGATGCCTACCACTACCACCACCCCTACTCAGGGGGCCTGGATGCCTGTCACTACTACCATCCCCACTCATGGGGGGATGGATGCCTACCACTACCACCATCACTACTCAGGGGGGCTGGATGCCTACCACTACCACCACCCCTACTCAGGGGGCCTGGATGCCTGTCACTACTACCATCCCCACTCATGGGGGGATGGATGCCTTCAACTACCACCATCACTACTCAGGGGGGCCTGGATGCCTGTCATTACTACCATCCCCACCCTTAGGGGTATGGATGCCTACCACTACCACCATCACTACTCAGGGTGGCCCTGATGCCTGCCACTACTACCATCCCCACGCATGGGGGATGGATGCCTACCACTACCACCATCACTACTCAGGGGCCTTGATGTCTGCCACTACTACCATCCCCACTCATGGGGGATGGATGCCTACCACTACCACCACCCCTACTCAGGGGGCCTGGATGCCTGTCACTACTACCATCCCCACTCATGGGGGATGGATGCCTACCACTACCACCATCACTACTCAGGGGGCTGGATGCCTACCACTACCACCACCCCTACTCAGGGGGCCTGGATGCCTGCCACTACTACCATCCCCACTCATGGGGGATGGATGCCTACCACTACCACCACCCCTACTCAGGGGGCCTGGATGCCTGTCACTACTACCATCCCCACTCATGGGGGATGGATGCCTACCACTACCACCATCACAACTCAGGGGGGCTGGATGCCTACCACTACCACCATCACTACTCAGGGGGGCCTGGATGCCTGTCACTACTACCATCCCCACTCATGGGGGGATGGATGCCCACCACTACCATCACCCCTACTCAGGGGGGCCTGGATGCCTGTCACTACTACCATCCCCACTCATGGGGGGATGGATGCCTACCACTACCACCATCAATACTCAGGGGGGCTGGATGCCTACCACTACCACCACCCCTGCGCAGGGGGGCCGGGATGCCTGTCACTACTACCATCCCCACTCATGGGGGGATGGATGCCTACCACTAACACCACTGCTACTCATAGGACGGGTAATGCATGACACAACTAGCATACTCCCACATAAGGAATGACAGAAGATTACATCCCCCAACACCATGACAAGTGTGTGTAGTCTGTGTCAAATGCCTACAACACTGAACATGACATTGAACATACAATGTGACCCCCTAGCACATGTGTCACACATAAATGTGTGTGGCCTCCACAATGCAAGCAGACCATGGCCACTGTGGCAATGGGCTCGAACACCCCATCATCACAGTGACCAAAGGGAAGTGTGCTGTCCATAGCTGATGCACATTTTGAACAGTGTGGCAATGGGGCCTAAAGCCCCATCACCACAGTGACCAAAAGGGAAGTGTGCTGTCCATAGCTGATGCACATTTTGAACAGTGTGGCAATGGGGCCTAAAGCCCCATCACCACAGTGACCAAAAGGGAAGTGTGGTGTCCATAGCTGATGCACATCTTGAACAGTGTGGCAATGGGGCCTAAAGCCCCATCACCACAGTGATCATAAGGTAAGTGTGGTGTCCATAGCTGATGCACATTTTGAACAGTGTGGCAATGGGGCCTAAAGCCCCATCACCACAGTGACCAAAAGGGAAGTGTAATCATGGTAAAAGCTGCCAAAGCCAAACTGCATGGATGAATCCTGGTCACACAACAACAAACACATCAGTGGCATAGTAGTGCTTGTGTCCCATAGCAACATAGATTGGTCGAGGGAAACAGTGCAGTGTCAATGAAACATCGTTTTGGCCATGTGCATACAAACATCACCCATGGGGGCACACATTGTCAACATTCACAAATAACACAATGACAGAAGTGACCATCATAATGCTGACCCACATATCTGCACCAATGTCACACAAGCTTTTAGGAACAGCAACTAACACAGCAAGAGACAGACCCACCACAGCACTACCCCCAGGGACCCCACATTGTGCTGACACTAGCCTGCATGATAATCCCACTGTGATGACAAAGTTAGATGTCGTTCACACTGTGAACCACAGCCATGTGTCCTGAGCAACTAACTACCATCACACCTACACAAGCTCCAATCAATCAGCACGGCCTGCCAGCCAAGGCCAATATGGAGGTAGGGGTCTAGCCGTGCAACAACTCACTTTTGCACACACTCAACACCACACACCCTGATCTCCAACAATGTGCACCAGTGAAGCTCACATGGACTGGTGACATTGGACATGCACCCATGACAATACCAGGGGGGATGGTGGGAACTAGGGTGCAGAAACCCATCACACATGGCCAGTCAACAAGACTCGTCAATGTCTGACACACAGCACAGTATGCCGTACATGGGCATGATGTGAAATCCACCACAATCAATGGGATCCTGGCCATAGTTACACACCAACGAAGAAGCCAAGGTGACACACGAAGAACACACGTACACAACTTCCAACATTGCAGCTCTGACCCTGAGGAGTGGCAGCAGTCACACACACAACGTGTCACAATCACTGAAAGCTAACACAAACTGTAAATCACATGACTCGTGTAAACAACAAGTGCCAAGGGGAATCCTGAATGTGTCCCATCTGCGTTTGCCCACATCCCCAGCTCTGACAACAAAGACAACCTGGGATGACAACCTCATGAACATTAGTTTGCCATGCACCCACATCACGGAGAAACCAGGTCCAAGATGCAGGATGAACACAGAACAACTCAGCAAGCATCACAAACAGGAACATCCCTAGGGACACAGCCTGTGTAGGAAAAGGGAAGGGAACACGCACAGACATGCTTACACAACACACAACACAGGCCCACGCAATGTCACCAGATTACACACTGCCATGAGGGCACTCCACTCCTGTGGAAGGTATGCTGTGCCAAACCTTGTCTGTGCACGACCCAAACATGTCAGCAGAACACTCCGTCAGTGAGTCAACAACCACAACACACAGAAGGCTCTGCTCACATCAGCCTGGGTACGGGAGTGTCACGTCAGTCATCTGCACACACACAAAACACGTGTCAAGCAAGTTGCACTGTATACACAGATGAGTCCTTCGACATTGATGTGCAAAACTGCATGTCCAGTGGAGCTGGGCACACAGTCAGGGAAATCGGAACATTGAACAGTGGTAAGCCCATCAGATGTGCATCAGTGTAAGACAAAGATGTACATTTACAAATGCAAAAAGGACATCCCTGTGTCAAATGCTGAACATTACACCCTCAGACTGTAGCAAAGGATGCCATAGATCCAGACTACAACAGGACACATATCCCATGGACCACATGGAGTCCATCACTGCAACACTTCATTGTCCTGATGTGAACACTATTACAATTGCAAATGCAGGATGCTACTCATCCACATCATGTACATCAACAAAAGTAAACAAAAAGAGGCTTTATTCAGCAAATGTCAGGGTAAACACGGAAGTCCAAAAGAAACTAAGGCCAATGGCCAGTCCAAAATCACAGTCCCAACGGGTGAGAAGTGACAACTGGTCACACATTGCTTGCCTGCACTGGTACGGTTGGGGGACATCACCCTTGGAGGGGCATACAAGGGGCAGGCCAGGCACCGCAGGGACAGGATCAGGGGATGGCAGAGTGAGGCAGTGAAGGGGTGGTGGGTGCAGGAGTGTCACCGGCAACTGCAGTGGAGGTGTCTGACTCAGGGGGCCGGCACCACTGTGGTACACAAGTCAGTTGGTGTGGGTGCTGCAACCACTGCAGTGGGCTGGACTGATGTAGTGGACTGGGTACCCACTGCAGTGCCCGAGTCAGACGTGGTGGTTGTGGACTCCACTGCAGTGCATGACTCCAAGGGAGTGGAAGGGTGGGCAGATGAGGTGAGCAGGACAGAGGGGGGGACCCGGTCTCCACAACAGTGCCACTAACAGGCAGAGTGTCTGGGTTGGGGGTGGAAGAGCAAGTGGCAGGGGGGAGTGCCTAAGCAGTCTGGGGATGCGGTATCGGTGTGTGTGGGGGAACCTGGGGCAGGGTGTGGCGGGGGAACCTGTGCAGTGGTGGCCTGGGGGATGGAGGAGAGAGACTGGGCGGTGGAGCTGCGTGGTGGTGGTGGTGGGGTCTTGCTCTTCCTGGTCCGGGGGGACTTCCTAATGGGGTCCTCTGTCTGCCTGCGCCTGGGGAGGGTGTCCAGGGGCGAGGGGCAATCCCCTCTGTGTGGGTGGACTTCCTCTTCCCCGGTATGCTGGATCAGCAGGATTGGAGGGAAGAGGCCGAGGTCACACAGGAAGATCTGCTGTGTAGGTGGGGTAGCAGGTGAGGCAAGGGAAGGGGTCTTGGAGGGAGAGGATTTGGAGGACTGCGGAGTGAATGTGGATGCCTGTGTGTGTGTGTGTGTTCCCCATCCCCTGTGTCTGTGGTATCAGTCCCCTGAGGATGCTTGTGTGCACGTCTTGCCTTTCTCTTGGGTGTGTCTGTGCTGCTCGTGTCTGTGTGTTTGGGTGACTGTGCAGGTGTGCATGTGCTTTGGACAGGTAGGGGGCAGGAAGTGTGGATGGGGCAGAGGTGGGAGGGGTGAGGGACTGTTGGAGGAGGGACACTGCTGCCGTCAGGGAGGAGTCCATGGACTTATTGCTCCTCTGTAGGGCAGACATACCCGTCGAGATGCCCTCCATGAACGACACCAGCTGTGTCAACAGAGTGGTGTGTGCATGGAGGACAATCAGCATTGCTGTCTGCCCTACATGGAGCTGCCGAAGGAGGTACACAGACTCCTCACTCAGGGCAGCAGGGGACACAGGGGCAGGGGGTGCGGTGCCTGGCACGAAGGAGACACGCTCCCGAGCACAGGAGCCTCCACGGACCTCAGGAATGGGAGCCAATGGGAGGGCGGTGGTGGTGGTGGTGGTGGCGGGGCCAGACAGACTAGCTGGCCTTTGGTGGCTGCTGAGACCCGCCTCCACAAGGGAGTCATCCTCTGAGCTGCTGTGGTCCTCAGCTGAGGTGGATGGTGCTGAGGACTCCTCGGTGTGGCTCCCCTCGTCCTCCGTGCCACTGGGTCCCTCTGACCACTCGTCTGATGCTGACCCAGTCTGGCTCCGCTGCTCCTCCTGGTCCGTGGAGCTGTCCCCTCCTGTGGCCGTGGATGTATCTGCAAACAATTAGGGAAACAGACAAACATCAGTCACCTGCACTGACCGCACACACCACAGTAAGTACAGCACATTACAGAGCAAGCCCTGGCATCCTTAGTTGAACATTGCCTAAAGTCCTCACACAGATTCGGGAAGCCAATTGTCAGTATGATGGTCAACCATGGGACTCACACCCTCCTGCCCTTGCACCCATCTGTCTGGTGCCTGTCTGATGGTAAGACCCCAGTGTGGACACATGCACCACCTACACAGTTGTTGGACATTGCAGGGAACACGGTGAAGTATGTGAACATGCACACATCACATCTCTTGCCACTGAGTCAGTGCAGGTGTCCGGATAAAGGGATGGCCAGAGTCTAAATAGAAATGCATGTGATGCATACCAGCACCAGACACCATGATGCACCCATGTCCGGATGGTCAATGCCACAATGGGGTGCATGTTGCACATGTCACTCCCCTGCAGGATCAGTCTCAGGAAGTTTAATGCCATGACACAGGAATGCGTGCAAAGTCATACATTACTGTCTCAAGTCACATGGCCATGGCAGCCAGCCAACAACAGTCTGCACTGTGTCACAATCCGAGGGCATGGGGAATGCAAGTTATGTGACTGACAAGTGCACATGTCCATCCCCCAAAACCACATCATCTGTACTACTATTTGTCCACGTCATACCAACTGGACATATGGGGGACATGAAACACAACTCTCTGAACATGAGCACCTCACAGTGTGCTGTGAATGAAAATACAGCTGCCTGAAAGTCACAGTCGCAAACACCTGTGTGCACAGTCAAGTGATCAGACACCTATAAGTCACAGAAGTATCGTCTATCATGATCACATCTCAGATGGCATGCTGAGCCCTAACCGATAAACATACCAGTAGTCCTGACAACGAAGACACAGCACAATGAGACAGAGGCAGACACCTGAGGGTACATTTCACTGATCACAACATGCCAGATGATACACGGGAGTGGGAGAACAGAGTGTATTGTATGCCCTGGAGTAGGCATGACTGTCCAGCTCCACCTGTAAGAGAGATGAGTCCTGGACAGTAGGCAGGTGGCTAAGCATGTGTGACACACTGGATACACATACTCCTGAGGCCCAAACATTGTTCCCACCAGCAGCATGGGTGTGTGCCAAATTCCCCAGGGACATGTGGTGAGTCAGAGCAGCAAGCGGACCACATATCAAAGTTACACCCAGATTACATGTCAGAACTTAGGCATTGTGTAAGCAATTGACCCACCCATGTATCGCACAACATAGTCACGGGAACAAATGCTGTCCCCCACCTTGAGCAAAGCTAAATGCAATGACACAGTCCCCAAATGACACAAATTCCTGACTATAAGGGCCACACATATGCGTATCAGAGGAGAAGTGGGCATGTCACAAATGAGGGACATGGGTCTTGGACCACATGACTGATGTACTGTGGAAGTTTAACCAGGCCAGAGGAGGGCACATAGCATGTCAGACAAAGTGCACAGTGCAGTCATGGACTCACCCCCTCCTTGCTGCTGTCTGTCCTTCAGCTGCCCATCCAGGTCAGGGAAGACCAGCACCAGGATCCAGAGCATGTGGGGGGTCAGGGTCCGGTGTCCGCCCCTCCTGCGAGGAGGCGACAGCTTCAGCTGGACCCTTGCGATCCTCCGGGTCCAGCCACGAAGGTCCTGCCACCTCTTCTGGCAGTTGCGGATCCTGCGCCTGTAGACCCCCACGGATCTTACTTTCCGGGCGATGGTCAGCCAGATTTCCTGCTTCTGGTGGGCATCAACCTGTGAGGATGACAAAGTGAAAAGGCCATTACTACACATGCAACATATACGTGCATCACACAGTTGGATTTACATGTCTCAATCACAGGGGCATATGATGTACACAGGCAGTGCAACAATGGCTATGAACAGTTTGCCAGCAGTCACTACATGGTATCATTGCATGGGAAGTAAATCTAGTTGGAATGCACTGTACCAGTTCAGTGCATGTAACTACACACTTTGGGGTGTGACAACTACTCAGTGGGCATGCTAGCCAGTGGTGTGCACACTGAAAGTCCTGCTAGTCAGACAACATGCACAATTAGTGAGGCAGTGGACAGCACACTCACCTGCTCCCCTGGTTTCCCATACAGCTTGCTGTACTGTGGAAGGAGGCTGTCCAGCCGGGCACACCGATCGGTCCATTGCTGTACAACGCGTATTTCGGGATACAACAGATGCAATGGGCCGGCCGGGCACACCGATCGGTCCATTGATGTACAACGCGTATTTCGGGATACAACAGATGCAATGGGCCGGCCGGGCACACCGATCGGTCCATTGCTGTACAACGCGTACCCGCTCACAACAGATGCAATGGGCCGGCCGGGCACACCGATCGGTCCATTGCTGTTCAACGCGTACCCGCTCACAACAGATGCAATGTGCCGGCCGGGCACACCGATCGGTCCATTGCTGTACAACGCGTATTTCGGGATACAACAGATGCAATGGGCCGGCCGGGCACACCGATCAGTCCATTGCTGTACAACGCGTACCCGCTCACAACAGATGCAATGGGCCGGCCGGGCACACCGATCGGTCCATTGATGTACAACGCGTACCTGAACAGGTCAATCGCATATCGTCCTCACGACACAGAGATCACGTATGGCATGCCCGTAGCTGCAGCGATTGGAGGAGCCACATTGTCATATCATCGTTCCATTTAAGAAGAGCGTCAATATAATTATCCCTACGCTAACTGGGCAATAAAGATATAGCCTATGTGAATTGACCACCCATCTTTTAGACATTTTCCAATTCTTAGTAACTTGCTGCAAAAGTAACGACTCATTTTGAATCATCTGGATTCTGCTATCAGATCTACCTTAATCAGTTGAAAACGATCATCGAAACCTTAGTAACGGAGAGGTTATTTGGCCGTGAAGAAGCAATAATTTACTTTGGGTTTGATACCCCCCTTTTTTTGAGTGCACGGATTACGAATAGGTATTTGAGAAAGTTGAGACGGGTCTACCTGACGAAGGCTTTACGCCGAAACGCGCGTCGTGTTTTTGTTTCATCGACCGCCAGCCTTTGATATGTTTCAATCACTCCTTCTCTAGGTTTTTAATGAAATTGAATCTTTTATGTATAGCACTGTGTTGTATGTGTAAAAACAATTTATATCAGTGTGTTATATATGTAACTGAAAAGACAAAGGAAAAAAAGATATGTGAGAAATCTTATAATATATATTTTTGATATGAAAACATAATGAAATTATAAAAAGAGATAAAGAAAAAGGAATAAGATTGACTGACTAATAAAGAAAAATATTTTCGTATCAAAGAATATTACAGTCTGGAGTCTAATCTATATGTTTATCTCTTATGTATTGTTTTTACGTCAAACTAGGCCTGATTCTTTGTGGTATATTATATCATATGTCTTGTGGTTAGCTTGTTGATTTACCCCCACAGGTCAATCGCATATGTCACCATGCTTGTCACTGGTGAACGTATGCCAGCCACATATACCTGCCAGAGACCCAGGGGCACACCTACAACACCACACCCAGTCCACACTGTTTCCTGAGGCATGTAAGGCTGCATTTCCTTCTCTGTGTATGGGGGTTAACATGTGGTTTTTGTGGTGGCACTTGTGGGCAGCCACACCCAGGCTGTGCATGTGTTCATGGGGACAGGGTCCTTGGTGGGTTGTGCACATGACCACTGTGATGTGCAAAAGTTCATTTTGGAGCATGTGGCATGGTCACATTTCCAGGTTGTGTATGTGTATGACATGTCACATACCCCCAGAGTCCCATGTGGGAAGGCATGTACGTCACAGGGTGACCCATTGCCACAATAGTGATGGCCCTCCACAGTCTGTGTGCATGTTGTGTTTCCGATGTCACTGATTCCATGTGCACGATGGGAGACAGTCTCCACATCAACGTTGTTTGTGCATGGACTTTGATGTTGTGCGTCACTGGCGTCCATGTCTGTCCTGCGGATGCGACAGGGGCCACTACCTGTGGGAGTCATGTTTGTTTTTCTGACGTGTACATGATACGCCATGTCATGCCAATGGCCATGTGGCAAGACAGGGTCACTGGGAATCTACCTGTCAATGATCTGTGATGCCTGTGGCGCATCTGTCCAGACATGTCACTGTGGTGTGTGTGTGGAACGTGACAGCAGTAAATGGGTACTGTGACACAGCCTAATGGTTTCCCATAGCACAACCTGGTACCTGTAGTGCACACATGTTGTACTGAGAAGTTAGATGATGGCCATGTATGTGCGAGTTATGTCCGACAGAACGGCACACACATCAAGTACTTGTGTCACGTAATGATTTATCATGTGAAATTGAGTATGGTGAATGGCACATATGTGGGGTGACTGACAATCTTTCTTCCTTCAACCTATGCACTGCAGGGCTCCAGCTGTCCATAGACCATTCCCTGACCTGGCAACGATGGTGGAACGTGACAGCATCCGACGGTACCGCTTCACCAGGCAGCTGATTGAGGATTTGGCAGTGCGCTTGGCACCACATTTGCAACCTGGCCGGACGTACCCTACAGCGCTGACCCCCAAGGTGAAGGTAATGGCAGCTCTACACTTCTTTGCCACCGGTACCTTTCAACACACTGTTGCGACTGCCGGTGGGATGTCACAGACTATGTTCAGCCGTGTGCTACGCGATGTTTTGGAGGCAATGTTGAGATGCCTGAACCAGTACATCTATTTCCCAACACGTCACCAACTCACTGACGTCAAGAGTGACTTCTATGCCCTGCGGAGGATGCCACATGTCATTGGCTCCATTGATGGGACACATGTGGCTTTGATACCACCACAGGCACATGAGCAGGCATACCGGAACCGTAAACATTACCATTCGATCAATGCTCTGGTGGTATGTTTAGCAGATATGATCATCACACATGTGTGCGCCCGTTTCCCTGGTTCAGCACACAATGCCTACGTGATGAGGAGTAGTCGCATCCCGAGGATGATGGCACAGATGCAGAACCAGCGTGCCTGGCTTGTCGGTGTGTACTGACTTTGTACCATTGTGTGTGTTCTGATCTGTAGTATTCCACCCACTTTTCCAAATCAGCTAATGTGCACTTGTCTGTCCGTAGGTGACTCCGGATACCCCAACATGCCGTGGTTGCTGACACCCCTCAGGAACCCTGTGACACCAGCCCAGATGCGCTACAATGAGGCACATGGTCGGACCAGGAGAGTGATAGAGCGGACCTTTTGTCTCCTGAAGAGCCGCTTCCGCTGCCTGGACAAGACAGGAGGGGCCCTCCCATGTGCCCCAGCAAAGGTGTGCAAGATTGTCATCGTCTGCTGCATGCTACACAACCTGGCAGTGCGGAAGGAGTTGCCTCTCATCCTGGATGACGATGACCAACGTCCGCCACCTGTGGAGGATCCTGGCCTGGACCACGATGCCAGTGATGATGATGATGATGATGGTGATGTCCGCACAAAGCTCATCACCAACTTCTTCAGCTGAATGTGAGTATCCAGGGAGATGTAATGTGAATGATGTGAGTTTGCATGATATGTGTGGGTGGTGCTCTGGTGCTGTTTGAGTGTGGCCATGTGCTACTTGACTGGATGCGTGCAGCAATGTGTCCTTCAAGGTAGTCTGAACTCCCCAACATTTTTGGAATGCTAACTTGGTTTTGTGTAGTTGTCTTGTGACATGTATTGGGCATGAGTATTGCAGTACTGTCCTGTTCTACAGTGATTTTAACTGTGTGTCATGTCTGTCCTTCACAGGGTGCTTACTGAGTACTTTGGTCAACTTGGATCCCCCGACACCATGATTCAGCTTTCAGGGTGGCAGCAGTAGTTGGCCTACAAGTGATGTGCCACACACCCCTGGACTTCATATCTTCTGCACTTGTTGACTGTGTGGCCACTGCCACGTGGGTAAACCTTGCATTGGTAGTGGAAACGACATGTTGCAAATGTGTAAAAAACCTGCGCTTCACTTTGGGATGTGCGTTGTCTGTGGTCACACATCTGACTGACATTTGCTTACTGCACCTGTGGGCTAGTTGACACAGACTCAGAATAGGTGTGGTGTCTGTGCATTCCACTGTATTTCCTGGCAACATCACTGTGGGCGATGAGTCCGATGGCCCTGGTGTCTGTGTTGTGTAGCCCTAGTGGTGTGTCTCCCTCATATGTGTCACGTCACCATGACTCACACGACGGTGTTGTACTTGCTGTAGCAGTTAGCATACACAGTGTAATTTAGCAGAACATCATCACCATAACAGTATCCACATTTGAATAACAACAGTGGCAAGTATGGTGTACTAGTGATTTTATTTACAAAAATGTGTGTGTATAGTGCACAGGATGGTGGGTGCTGTATATTGGGATTGGGATCCAAAGTTCCCAGATGAGTTGGAAGTCTTGGTAGCAGAAATGTCCTGAGTGAAGTCCACAGTCATATGATACATTAGTCCAACTTGAACTCCCCATGTCATGTGGGATAGTAGTGTTGCATTCGACAGGGTGAAACGTTTGCACACAAAGGAGAATTTCCGGAGCAGGTGTTGGCTTCCTGGGGGATGTACGTGGCCATCAAGCTCTCAGTTTTCCTTCCTTGGACGACCCCTCTTCTTTGGGGGCGGACCCTCACGTGCAGGCTGCGGCGGTGCAGGGGACTCTCCGCCAGAGTCCTCCTCCCTCCCTGTGGCGGTGTCAGTTGTTGCAGCACCAGATGTTGTGGGCACACAGGGAGGTGTGGCCATGTTGGTGCTAATCTGGCGGAGGCATGTCAATATGTCCCTATGCACCGCTGTGAGTTCTTGTAATGTGTCCCACTTGGACTCCATGCCTAACATGTGTGTCTCCACACGGGCCATGTGTGTCTCCACACGGGCCATGTGGGAGTCCAAGCGGGCATGATGGGCAGCCTGCTGCTGTTGTATGTCCTTGAGGATCCCCACTACCTGTCTGACCTCTCTGGTGCTATCCTGGTACGCATCAGCGATGCGTGCCAGTTGTGGGTCATCATGCAGTCCAGACCCCTCTGCAAGCAGCGACCTATGTCTACCACCCCTCCCACCACCCCTGGCGACACGTGCAGGACCTGCGGTGGCACGCACAGGTGACCCAAGGCCCACTTGGGGGTTGTTAGTGGTGTTGTCATCCGTTGGTCCACGGTGGGCCTGGGGCCCTGTGCTGTTGTCAGCGGTGGTCCTTGGTCTGTCCGTGTCGGCGGGGGTGGTCTGTATGTTGGCAGTTGTTGGAGGGGTGGGTGCAGGGGGTGCAGATGTTGGCCCAGCTGGTGCTGCATGATGACTCACACCGGAGGTGCCAGGTAGGTCTTCGCCATCCGAGGAGGGCAGAGGCTGTTCCACACCAGTGAGCTCTGTGTCCCCCGGAGCCTGGGACAGCGACTCCTCCTCGCCTGCTGCTGTGTCCCCATCATCGTCACCTGTATTTGGAAGAGACACACATTGTATGTAATGTTTCTACAGACATCAATGGTTCACACACCTGACAGTTGTGACTGTACCTCTGGATGCGGGCATGTACATTGCATTGTCCTAAGTTGTCACAGTAAGAGGTTGATATTGGTGTAGCACATTGTCATGCATACCTGGGGCATTTCAATATGAATGTTGAGGTGTGTGCATGGCCAGCATTGGTTGTATTTGGTGGACATCCGGCCATCCTTCTCCACCTGGCCCAGTTATCCCACCATGAAGCATGCCACCCTTGCAGTGGGTTCAGGTTGACTCTCAGGATGTCAGGCAGTGGTGTTGTGCTGTTTGTTGGTGCACAGTTCCCAGCAGGGCCTTGTGCTCCCCACAGCAGTAGCCAGTGTCAGCCATCTTGTCAGTCCTTATCCACTCCCTGTGATGTGAGCATGGTTCAGAGTGGTGTTGATGGGCCAATTGTGAGGGTGAGCAGTATCTGTGACTACAACTCCCATCATGCTATTGCCTACACCCCCTTCCCAGCATGCCCGTACTTCCTTCCTTTGGACTGTGCTTCCCTGTGGGGTAGTGTGACTGTGCTGACAGGAAGGCTGACAGTGTTGTCCTTGCGTTTGTTTGGCTACAAGTCCCAGGTGTGTCCCTGTGCTTCACACAGCATTACCCAGGGTGGTGGTTCTTTGTGGGATCTTCATTTGGTATGTGAGGCATTGCATTCTCCCAGGTGGGTTATGTGGAGTTTGTGTTGAGGGGGTGTGTGAGGTGAGCTGCTTGTAACTATGGTCAGTGAGGTGAGTCCTCCTTCCCAGCCAGCCAGATATCCCACCATGCAACGTGCTTGCATTGCAGGGAGTGCAAGTTGGCTTTCAGGATGTCAGGCAGTGGTGTTGTGCTGTTTGTTGGTGCACAGTTCCCAGCAGGGCCTTGTGCTCCCCACAGCAGTAGCCAGTGTCAGCCATCTTGTCAGTCCTTATCCACTCCCTGTGATGTGAGCATGGTTCAGAGTGGTGTTGATGGGCCAATTGTGAGGGTGAGCAGTATCTGTGACTACAACTCCCATCATGCTATTGGCTACACTAAATTCACCAGCATACACAGGAATCCTTCCCTGTGAGGTGGTGTTGTAGTGGTGGCAAAATATCAGGCAGTGTTTGTTGGTTATATTTGTGCCACTGCCTTGCTCTATTTGTTGTTGTGTTTGTACATGTCATGACACAGTTACATATCACTATGAGATGGCATGTATTGTGTTTATTTCTAACTGACATACACATCTTGGGATGATTATCTTTTGGTTGCTGTTGATTTGCTAGGGATGGTTTGACTGTCCCCTTGAGAGTGATGTGTGTGTATTGGCACACAATATTGTGTATATTAGTTGTGTACTCACCAGGCTCTGGGATGTCTGTTAGTCCATATACGCTCACTGGTGGTAGGATGGCCCGCACCTTCTCCTCCCAGGGACTGAGGTATAGTGGTTTTGCAGGAGGGCCACTGCCGGTGTGCTGGCTCAGGAGGTAATCCTTCTTGAGTAGGTCTCTGACCCTCCTGCGCACATCATACCACCTGTTCTGGATGTCTTCCTTTGTGCGCAAACCTGGTGATTGTGCGTGCACCCTATCGACGATCCTCGCCCACATCTTAGTTTTCTGCGACATGGGGGTCTGTTGGACCAATGTGCCAAACAACTGTGGCTCTACCCTCAGGATCTCGTCTACCATGACTTCCAATTCACTATCTAGGAACTTTGGATTCTTCTTTAGGGGCATGGTGATGGGTGGTGGTGGTGGTGATTGATGTGTGTGTGTGCAAGTGAGGGTGTGTGTGTGTAGGTTTTGCTGTGTGTGTGTGAGGGTGCTATTTGTTGAGGTGCTAATGTTGTGTGGCTTTTGTGTTGGATGAGCTGTGTGTGTGTCTGTGTTTGCTGTGTGATGGTGTTCTGTGCTGGCAGATCAGTGGGATTTGCAAAGGATCATGGTAGGGATTTGTGGCCTTTATGTAGGTGGAGTTGGGGGTGTGTCCTTGTTCCATTTTTTTCACCCCCTGTATTTATTGGCTTTGTCATTGCTTGTTTGGCCCTTTTTTTTGTATTTTTTCATTTGTGATTATTGTGCATGTAGGAGTCGTTCTTCTGACCGAGTAGGACGTAGCAGTTGTCTCGTGCGCGCCTCTCTGAGTCGTTCCCGCTGTGTTTCAGCTCAGTTTCATATGCGGCGTACGCGTCGGTCGTGGAGTATTGTGTTTGTTCGGCTGGGTTTGGTATGCGTGTGGGTCGTACGGCTTCGGCTCCGTACGAATCGGTCTGAATTTGCAACTATTGCATCGTACTGCGCGGGTCGGAGTTCGCGGGTATGTTTCGTTCGGATTATTTCCTGATGCGTGTCGGTCGGTTCGATTCACGTGGTTTCCCGGCCAGATAGCTTGTTTCCGGCCGGGTCGGTCGTTCGCCTTGAGTTCCGTGCGAGTCGGTCGTGATTCCCATGCATTTCATCGTACTTCCCAGGTCGGGCAACGCCGGTACGTGTCGGTCGGACTAATATCCCGTACCGAGTCGGTCGGTATTTTTTCCGGCCCGAATCGGAATCGGGCCCTATATCTTGAGATCAAATTCAAATTCCTTCAACAGGGTAGTTGTTCAAAACCCGATGGTAGTTCAAACTCAATGCATTTCAGGTGAACCCTTTGTCAGGGGAAATTACGTCGGGACTCGGACGTCCAACATGTTTCTCATGCTCAAAAACAAATTTGCTGTTGTTTTTGAGCATGGTAAACATGTTGGACGTCCGAGTCCCGACATTATTTCCCCTGACGAAGGGTTCGCCCGAAATCGAAAGATATAGTGTTGAATAAACATCACTTTAATGATCACCGCTGTTTATTGATTGAATACCATTCAATAACATTGAACCTCCTCACTGGAGTTTGGCTGTGCAATCGGGGGACGTTTTCCGACAGGATAACGCTTTTCATTTTTATCAAACTAGGAATGGTCATTATTGGTCCTATGAACGTGCTGAGGGAAGGTCAGAAATATGGTGTTGTCCTAGTAGATTATTGTTCATGTTGGCCTGAGGTGAAATTTGCAGTGCCAACACCGTGGAAGTAATTAAATTCTTACATGAGTTGTTCATGCGTGAAGGTGCTCCCATGGATATTGTCACGGACAACGGTGTTCAGTTTAGGTCTGAAGAGTTTGGTAAGTTCATGAAAAAGTGAGGCGTGGGACATGTTACTACCTCGCTGTCTTATCCTAGAAGAAATGGCTTAGTGGAGAGGTGTAATCGTGTAATTAAAGACAACATACAATTGTCCTTGGCCAGTGGTTTAGATTGGCAAAAGGAATTGGAGGATCTTATATGGGCTTCGTGCACTACGCCATGTATCTCAACTGGTTTGTCCCGTTTTGTTGTATTGAAAGGGAGGCTAGCGGCCAATAGGCTGGTGCGTTCATGGATATGCAATTCTACGGGGTTGGTTAAGAAGTGGTCTGAGGTGGCTACTAAACCGGAGAATGCATGTTTCCAAGGAAAGTGATCTGAAATTGCAAGTCAATGAAGGGGACTGTGTACGAGTCAGGTTGCCGGGGATCATCGCCAAGGGGCATTTTAAATTCTCGGAACCTAAAAAGGTTGTATGTGTGAAAAGAAATGTGGTTCGGTCGGAGGATGGCAAATGGTGAAATAAGGAGAAGTTGGCCATACAAAAATAATAAAATTTTGTGTGTGATGATGCTGGACCAATGAGTCTCTCGTCTGTGAGACCATACAGGGATAGGGCACAACTGAAGTGGTTACAAGATTATGTGTCTTGCTATGTTGCCTTCTCTTGTGCATTGTTTCCTTTATCGCTATAAGTACTTGTTTTAGTGCTCTTCATATTAGTATTATTCTCTTTTATGTGTCTTATTTTCTTTGGGTTTTATTTATTTTTTTAAGTTAAAAAGGGGGAGATGTGTTGGGTTCTTACATGGGACAGAACTGGAATGTCGGGATCTGGAATGTTGATGTTTGAAGGTGCGGGTCAGTTGCTGGTTTCCCTGTTGCCCTGCTGGTTTGTATTTCTAAAGCTAAAGAAATTAACTGGATTACCTCACCAGAAAAGAGCGTCTTCGTCCTTTCAACTACATCCTTTCAGTAGCCTATGGTATTCCATCATGATGGTGGGTGTGACATGATCATAACTCTTTAGGCCCTGGATGAGATGTGCTGTGGCATGTAGGATGCCCTTAAGGGGTTCCAGTGTGGAAAATATGGAGAAGAGCATTAACACTATTAGGACGCAACAGTAAGAGGGCTTGAACAGCAGTTTTAAAGGCATTTTCTAGAAAAACAGTTTCACTTTCTGTAGAAGAGAGAGCTGGTAAGAGGCTAACTTAGCTCTTTTTGGCACTGCTCAGGAATTTGGTGAAAGTAAGACCTACATTTTGGAATAGAAATTACACTTTCATGCTAGTTACCATTTCCAAGTAAAAATGTAAATATAACTGTAGACTTACAGTTCTCCATCCCCTTAAAGGAAGGGTTGGAGACATCTAAAAGTAAATGCAAAAGTACTAATAATACCTTTTCACACATAGGCCCCAATTACGATGTCGGACGGACCTGAGTCTGTCCAAAATAATTTGGGAACTGGGACCGAATGACATCGTGTCGTCGGTCCCAACCCAGCAATTAGGATGCGACCGAACACTGTTCAGTCGCATTCCTATTCTTTACAATTGGAGCATGCATTCCGACCGGAATGCATGCTCTCATTGTAAAGAGCTGAGGTGCAGTTCATCCCTGCATCCCGTGGAAGGCACCTCAAGGTGCCTGCCACCGGGTGCATGGATCAACAGGGGGGCACCATGGGTGTTCCCTAGGCTGCCATCTGGCGGCCTTGCACTCATGGGGGCCCCCAAAGTGGGATTCCCACAGCCTTTCTGTGTTGGAAAGGCCGGCACAGAAAGGCTGTGGGAATCTGCCATTGTAATCCCTTGGGCGGAAAGAGCCGCCCGAGGGATTACTGAAGGCTTTCCGAATGGCAGACGGGCTCTCCGAGACTGTCAGAGGCCATTCGGAAATCCAGTTCGGATTCCTTTCTGACCAACCCCATCAAAATGGGTAGGTCGGAAAGGAATCCGAATAGCCAATTACGATGCCGTAGGAACGGCTCTTCCTAGGGTCGGAGCCGTTTCCTACGACATCGTAATTGGGCCCATAGGCAGAGATCTCAGCCACTTGGGCAGAGATCTCCCTATGGAAAAGATATAGGGATAACTAAGAAAATGCATTAAGTAATTAAAAATATAAACAATATTTTAATGCAAAATAAAATTGTAAGTTCATTTAAAATAATTGTGAATATTCTATAACGAATGAAATAAAATCCTACTGTACATTAACGCATCAAATTAAAGCTTAAAGAAATATTAAAATAATAAAAATATTCAAATTGTTTTATCAATATTTTTTAAATGAAATGTAGAAACAATTCCAACCACACTAGCACATTATTATGTAATATTAGTTACAAAAACAATAAGCTAATTAATAATCTTCAACTTAACTTTGCAACAATAACAACAATTATAGATACCTTTTTTAATATTAAAGTTAAAATAATTTAATTTACTTAACATTGTTTTCTATAGGGTTTTATTTAAACATGTGCCTCCATTATTTTCTGTGGGAGTGTGCTGCCTCTTGAACAATCAGAGGTTCTTTATAGCTTATCATTCTAATTGAGCCGAGGTTAAAGTTTAATTTTAATTTTACTGGTGAAATTCATGTAATTCCAGAATATGATGTTCCAGGATATTCACAAACTTACTTGGAATTTGGAATTATGCAATTTCACATAATTTTCCCACAAAAGAGATTAGTTTTGCTGAAAATATCACCTGCACTTCTTTTGCTCTTGCACATCCACTAGCCCAGTGAAGATGGACAGTAGCTCTAACCCTTCAGTCTTCCTCGGGCTGTCCCTAGTGACATCCACTCGTTTTTAATGGCACATAGGTGGCCTGTAGCGATCCATATTGATGCCCCCAACTCTGCTACCCACATGATTTTGTTATCACTTTTACTGTTTGTACTGTGCAAAATACATTACCGAGGCCATTAATAAGGACATTATTTTTGTGTGTGTTGGAAAAAGCAGCCGAGAAAGGGTCAGATCCCAACATCTTTATTTGCAGAGCTGGCATCGACAAGGAGTGTCCAAGGGCAATGCAACTGAGGTCATGATCCACAAAAGAGCAAATCTGACAAACACACTGGATGATTCGCAAAACAGATGTCATTAACGTTCACAGGCAGTAGCGGCCGTGGTGGGAGTGCTGCCGGGCGCTGACGTGGGGCGGGAGAGGGGCAGGTTGGGGGGTAGTAAAGTACGGATTACGGCCGATTAGAGGTAAGTAAACATATAAATAAATAAAACGAATTTCATTGCGCGCGCTGCATCGCATTTGGTGATGCAGGGCGCGCAACAAAATTTGTTTTATTTATTTATATGTTTACTTACCTCTAATCAGCTCTAATCCGTAGTTTACTACCCCCTACCCTGCCCCTCCCCCGCCCCACGTCAGCGCCCGGCAGCACTCCCACCACGGGCCGCTACTGTTCACAGGTATAGCCTAGTTGTAAACTGGCCCTGTTAAAATTTGTTATCAGCAAGGGCCAGAACAGGGCCATTTGGAAAAAAAAACTACTGTGCTATTTTTACGTAGATTCTCATTGTGTTTGGCAATATAATAATAAAAATTCCTACTTGTAAAGTGCAAACATATCACCTCCCTAAGAGTTTCAAGGCACTAGGGGCCGTCTGGGAGATTAAGTGAGCTATTGCCCAGAGTCACATGATGCTGAGCGGAGGTGCCGCCAGCGATCAAACCATGAACCCCGCGCTCCGGAGTCAGAAGTTCTGGCCACTGCGCCACTGCGCCACACCTCTCCATCATGCAATGCAAAGAGCAAGCTGTATGTTCAGGATTGGTAACCATTAGGAAAAATGCACAACTTTAGTGTAATTCATTTACAAGCCTATGCACACTTGGCAGCATGTGCACATCACACAGTTCACTGATGCATGCTTACTATTGGCTCATTGTGCCACCAAGCGCACTTTACGCTTGGCATGGAGGACATCTGAAAAAATAGACTTTCAAAATATTCCCCTTGGTGAACAACATGTTCAAAAGAAATTGTAGTTTTAGATGTTTTAATTATAATTATTGTACTATTTCCATTAATAATGTTTTCTCTTTTCATGCCAGCACACACTGCTCCACTTGTTTTTTTTCCCCAACACTGTAGGAACACAAACTCACAGGATTGCTTCATTATTGCAATAAAGTCCAGGTAGGTGATTATAAAATGTATTAGTACTGAGTGATTTAGCATTCTCATTAGATGCAGAACTCAGCGCCCTCTTCTAACAGGGTATAAGTTGTTTACAGAAACGCGAGGGGTTTGTAAGGGCCATTCTCCCCGTCCTTCAAAGGATGGGACAAACAAATTACCACATATAATGGATCTTATTCTGAGCGTTTGGGGCGTATGGAAAGGCCATGAAATGTGCATAGAATGAAATTATTGCATTATGTTATGAAGTGTTTGGCATTCACGGCAAAGCTAGGCACCGTTGTTTAACCTTCTAAAACATGCAGCCTAACTATAAAATGCAACTATACAGTGCTGTTATTTAGCGATTATCCATTCTCTTAAAATATTCATTTGCTCAAACCTATTTCTATGAAATATTTAAAAGAAAAATACATATTCAGTAATCAAAACAGCAGAAGCTATATGAAGATAATGCCGTGTTTGCATAACAGGATGCACAATGTTCAATTCAGTGCAGGTTTCTACAGTTTGCAAAATTTGGTTGGCGTATTATACTCTAATTATTTTTTAAGCAAACTTTAGCCTATGGCATTTTCTTAACTGACATCAGATTGCTGCAATGCAGTATATTTTGGGCGGGTATTCCTGGGATACTTTTTAATGAAACGTCAAAGAAGAAAGCTTACAAGTTGAAAAGTTCAAAATCAAAGCTATCTTGATGTTTTTTGTATGGAGTTATTTAACAATTCGACCATACATTTATAAACTTCTTTTGGTTACAATTCGAACATACATTTATAAACTTCTTTTGGGCAAACCCATAAATGATTTAGTGGCCAGCTGGGTGAGAATTAAACTTAGAAGTAGAGTTCTCGTCTTGAGAATGTAACTATTGATGTTAAAATAAAGAATTTCAAGTTACTGGTGTTGGATTGTCAGACATTTTGAGTAAAGGCACTTTGCTGCTTTATTCTAATTTCACGTTAGGAGCAATGGGTCTGATTATTAGTCTGGTGGTCCTGGCTCGCAGTGGCGGGGGTCCGACAGCCGGATTATGACTAACCCTGTTGTTCTGGCGGTGGCCGAGCATATTCGAGTTCCTCCACCACCAGCCTTTTCATGGAGGTGAGCCCGCCACGAAAAGACTGGCGGTAGGGAAACCATGCCCCCGCCATGGGGATGCATTTAGGTGGGCACTACATGTACCCCCCTGTCTGCTTGCCCCCTTAGATCCAGCAGGGCATGGACCCCACAGTCCCTGCCATGCTGGAACAGTTTTACCATTCCCATTGTGATGCCCTTTTTCAGGGCGCCGCAGGAAAGCCAAAAGGACCATCCGCCTGCATGACTGAATTCGTAATCAGTCAGGCGGTCTTTGAGCGGCTTCGGCAGTGCTGTGCAGGCACTGAGCTGGGGCAGCTTCGACAAAGTCGAAATCAGCCCAATGAAAGGTGCAAGAGTCCATGTGCAAGTACCAAAATCAAGCCAAAACGGAAATGCCTCAAGAAGGAATCCCATCAGCAGAGTATGTGCACTTGGCCATTGCTGCTATTGACTCCAACCTTTTATTGCCGAAAATAGAGAGAACACACAGAGCCCCCTATAACATCAGCCTCAGGACTTTCACGCTACAGGTCATGGCTCCTCCCATTGCCATAAAGTACAGAAGCGTGAGCGGCATGATATCTGACTATCCAATCCAAAGAACTCTTAGCATTGTGGTCAAAATGAAAAGTTATTTGTAAATGTTTGTTAAATTGTTGCTATTTAAACTCTAATTGATTTACATTTTTAATTTATAAAACTTTTTTATTTAATTGTATTTTTATTTTATTTAATGATAAGAAGATTATTTATTTATTAATTAGTGCATTTTAAATATGTTATATATGTTTGATAGGGTAGAGCGAGCAGTATATTACTTTTGTTATATAATAATGCAATTTCTTTGTTTAAATTAAATATTTAATATTTTAAATATTTATTAATATGTTTAATAATTATTAAACATTGGGGTCGATTGCATTTTATTTAATTATTTCAAAAATGGGTTAATTAATTTTTTGTGGGACACTGATTAAGTACTTATTTCTATTAAATATATAAATGTATACATATAGCTTTATTTTGTTGGATATTAGCAACATCATTTTTTGTAGTTAATATTTAACAATTGTAATTTTAATAAGATATTGGAGAGAAGTTTGTTTAAATTAATTTATATGTATGTAAAAAAATGCAATGGTAAAACATTATATTGGGTTTAACACTGATTTGTAATCATCAATATTTTTATTTAGTTATTTTTAAAAATACTTTAGTTTGATGAAATTACATTTATTTACATGCCCACCCACACTAATAAACTATTCTTTTCTCAATATTTATGGGCCTGGAGTCAGTAATGTTGACTCTCCCTTCCAATACACTGTGACTGTTGCTTGGTTTTCGTTTATTTTATTCGTTTTAGCTGAGTCTTGGACTTTAGAGGTTTGTTGTACACTATTGAAGGGAACTTCCTCCAGGTGGTCTTCTCACTTGGGTGAAGCTACATCCCCCAAAGACTCTAAGAAAAATATGAGAGTATTTTTGGGATGTTTTCCGGTGTTATGGATACTGTTATATTTACCTGTTTCTACAACTTATATCTGTTATGCAAGATTCTAACTTTGCTTCTTTCGGGGTTCCCATAGATTATTGGAACACTCTTTACATTGAATTGCTGAAATGTTTATTATATCATTGTAAGAAAATGGATTATCAGTTGCCGATTATTGGACTTCGCCCTTTCTGCAGGGTCAACACTAAACTTTTTGCCTTTGCCCTCATGTTTTCATGAACTAGTTTTTATTGTCTTTTAGGACTATGGAGAATCAGTGCTAAAATGTGTGTACTCTCTTCCGAAAACATGGCAAAATAGACTAACAACCAATTGGAGCATTTAGGGGCCGATGGTCGGAGCCTTCCGGGCCGCATCATAATCTGCCGCTCGTTTTACTTTCCAACCGCTGCATTACAATGCTGGCGGTCAGAAACAAAACTGCCCAGTTATTCCGTCTGGCTTCCAACGGGCAGAAAACCGGCTATTAATCCCAAAGGGCGGGCCATTCCGCCCTTGGGATTACGATGCACGGTTTCCAGCATGGTTTCAATGCCGGTCTGTCTGACATGGAAACCATGTCCAAAAGCGTGTTTGAGGGCCCTCAGCAGGGCCCCCTTAGGTGCTTGGGCTCTGGTTGGGGGCCGCGGGGGCACCTATGGTGCCCCTCTGTTAATCTCTGCACCCCGTGGCAGGCACCTATAGGTGTCTGCCACAGGGTGCAGAGATGAACAACACCTCCCATTTCCCTATGGGAGCATGTATTACAGTTGGTTTATGGCCATAATGCATGCTCCTATTGGGAAATGGAGGAATGCGACCGAGCAGTGTTCAGTCGCATCCTAATGAGGCGGTCCGTACGGCAGACCAGAGGTCTGTCGGTCCCAGGACCGAGACATCCCGACATCGTAATTAGCCCCTTAATTTACTTGTAAGTCTCTTATAAAGGTATTCAGACAAGTATTGAGTACAAAATAGCGCACCCCAAAATATTGAGTATAAAATATCATGCTATGGAAATATTGGCAGCAAGAATATCGATGTAAAGAATATCGATTTAAGTTAAGCAATAGTTATTTTTAAAATATCACAGTTATTAATATCGTTTGCAAAAATATAGCTGTTTGAAATATCTTTTTAAAAATATTGCTATGTATTTGAGTATATATTTTAAATGCATATGATGTTTTGTATAATTATTGTTTATGTTTTTTAATATATATTTTCAATTTTTAGTAGTTATTCAATTAATTGAATGTAATTCAATTTTGTGTTTTGTAGTTCTGTAGTGGGTTGTGGATTTACAGGGCAATTGGGTGGGAAGTAATTTAATTATAATAAATTAATAATTATTCTTTTAAAATTATTTATTTGATTGATATTTAATTGTGTTAATTGTGCTAATAGTTTTTTAATGACGTTTTATTTGCGGGTTGTGGGGTGTATAGGGGTGAAGAAGGGGAAGTATTTTTTTTAAAAATAATTAATAATTAGTTGTTAATTAATATTAATTAATGTATAATTAATTATGTTAATTGTGTCAATTTTTTATTTTTGTAGGTGCAGGTTGTGGGGCTAAAGGGGTAAAGGGTGTGAAGTAATTTATTTGTAATTAATTAATAATTGGTTGTTAATTTATATGAAGGGTCTCATTTGGATGTCGGTCAGAAAGCCTCCAACCACAGGCTTTCCAACCAACATCCATGGTTTAAACTCTGACCGTCTTATTACAAAGAACTCCCTCCCCACTCACCTTCGGCGAACCCAGGACCATCTCGCCTTCAGGAAGCAGCTCAAGACCTGGCTGTTCGAGCAGTAACTTACCCCCTCCCCCAGCGCCTTGAGACCCTCCCGGGTGAGTAGCGCGCTCTATAAATGCCGTGATTGATTGATTGATTGAAGGTGTTAGGATTTTAAACTGGCCGGTCAATCCGAATAGCTACCGACAGGCTCGAGCAGCCCATCGGCCTGTCGTAAATCGCACATAATCTCGAACGGACGGCATTTCTGCCATCGGGATTATGATGTCTGTTTCAGACAGGCTTTTCATGTCGGGCTTTCCGACATGAAAACCTGTCAAAAAGCGACTTTCGGGGCCTTCCCTCTGCAGCCACTGGTTGATGGCCTGGGGGGCACCTATGGTGCCCCCCTGAAAATCAGACCCTGCCACACAGTCCAGGGATTTACACAAACTCCCCGCCCACCACAAGCTCCCAAAGGGAAATGGGAGTTTGTGACCACACCATGTGCGGTTGCATCATAGTTGTGGTTTCAGTTGCAGACCTGAGGTCGGTCGGTTCTGAAACAACATAGATGTTAGTCGGAGGCAACTCTGACCGACATCATAATCAGCCCCTAGGTAATTCATTGATAATGAATAATGTTAATTGTGTAATGACATTTTTTTAGGTGTAGGTTGTGGGGTTTATAGGGGTAAAAGGTGGGAAGTAATTTATTTTTAATTAATTGTTAATTAGTTGTTAATTAATATTAATGAATGAATTGATAATTCATTATGTTAATTATTTAATAACTTTTTTTAGGTGCGGTTGTGGGGTTTATAGGGGTAAAAAGTGGAGAGTGAATTAATTTGAATTAATTAATAATTAGTTGTTAAATACTATTAATTATTTAATTGACAGTGAATTATTTTAATTTTGTAATACATTGTTTTTGCAGTTGAATTTTAGGTGTGTGTTGTGAGGTTTATAGTGGTGAAGGGTGGGACGTGAATTAATTTTAATTAATTAATATTTAGGGGGTCATTAAAATGTCAGTCAGACGAGCGTCCGACCGACACCGTAGCAGGAATGGAACCGCCTGACAATTAGTCGACAATTAGTCCACCCGCAGTATTAGGATGTGACTGCCCTCTGGGTGGTCGTAAACATCCCTTTTTCTATTGCAGCTTGTGCGGCGGCCATAAAAGGGCCACAGCACTCAGGGTGGGTGGAACTCGCAGAGTTGCACTACGCCGTATTCCGCGGACTTGTACTAAAAATCCGTGGACTTACCACATGCCTTTTCATGGCGGGTGGACTGACATGAAAGGGCAGGCGGAAAGGTGGATCGTAATCTCCACAGCGGTGTCTGAGAAGGCACTGCATGTACTGTGGGAAATGTGATCTGGCCAAGCCTGTCAGAAGCTGTCGGTCAGTCCCTGCTCATACTCAGTCTGACCGACCGCAACAAAATGAGGCCCTTAGTTTGTAATAAATAATATTTGTTAATTATTAATTATTTTTGTTAATTGTGCAATTACATTTTTTTTTAGATTTTAGATGTGGGTTGTGGGTTTTGTAGGAATTGGCGTAGGAAGTAAATTCATTTTAAGTAATTAATATTTATGTTTTAAATTAATATTAATTATTAATTTGATAATTAATTATGTTAATTGTGTGAATACTTTTTTATTAAAGCTTATGGGTGTGTTGTATGTTTTGTAAGGGTATAATGTGGGAAGTACATTAATTATAATTCATTAATAATTAATATTTAATTAATGATAATTGGTTTGTTGAGAAATATTAATATTATTAGTGTAAATAAGTTTGTTTTAGGTTAAGTGTAAGGTGAAGGTTTTGGGGGGATATAGGGTGAGAAGGTAGTAAATTAAATTGAATTTATAAGTGTTTATTTATATCAAAAATATTTGTGTTTTTCATTTGTAACATTTGTAAGTATTTGTAATTTATATTTAACATTGTAATATGTTTTATTTGTTTTCATTTTTAATATTAAATACATTTGTTCGTTTTTACAACATATTTATATTTTTCATTATTTACTTTGTTTTTTAAATAATTTTATTTTGTTCAAGATATTTTGTTTGTTTTTAATGTCGCACTGACCGGAGTGGGAATAGTACATTTTACCCCTCTGCAATCGAACACTTTCACTACTGTTGTGCTGAGTGGCAATAGTAAATTTTACCTCTCCACAATCCAACACTTTCCCTACTGTTTCACTCATTGGAGTGGGAATAGTAAATTTTACCCGTACTTTATCCAACACTTTCCCTACTGTTGCACTCATTAGAGTGGGAATAGTAAATTTTGCCCCTCCAGAATCTAACAATTTCTCCACTGTTGTACTGACTGGAGTGGAAAAATACATTTTACTCCTCCGCAATTCAACACTTTCCCTACCGTTGTACTTATTGGAGTGGGAATAGTAAATTTTACCCTTCCACACTCCAACAGTTTCCCTACTGTTGTACTGGCTAGAATGATTATAGTAAATATTACCTAGCTGCAATCAAACACTTTCTCTACTGTTGCATAGGTAGATTTGCAAATTTCACCCAGTTTTATTATTTTTGTATTGTGTGAAGTGGGAGTGGTACATTTCTTATATATTTACTATAATAGTTTGCGTAGTTTTGTATAAATTCTAGTGGAAGAAGTATATGCATTACATTCTATATTGTATATTTTATTTTATATTGTTATAATTCATATTATTATGTTTTTGTTTATTTAAAAATATAATATTTTTAATTATTGGTTGTAATGTGTAAAATGATTTTTACTATATATTTTTTTAAATTTGTTTTATTTTCTACAAAGATTTTATGCTATTGGTTTATGTATGTAAATATATATATATATATATATATATATATATATATATATATATATATATATATATATATATATGATGTAACAGATCGCTTAAATAAGGAGGTGCTGAATTGATTAAGATCTGTTTGGACGAATTTTGCATGAAGCACATTATTAAGTTGTCTTATGGAGACAGTAACTGATTAACATATCAGGGAGCACAGTGCACTTTGAATTTGCTAAGCACATTAAGGCAATTCAAGCACCTTAAAGAACTTAAAGGTGCACTTTCAGATCTTTTCCAGACTTTATTTATCAAACTAGCACAATGCACTGTAGACCTTAGCACTTTATGATTAATCATAAGTAATAGGCTCTGACAATATACAATCTGATCAGATACTGTAAAAAAGTGAAAATATGAAAAAAAGAACCACTTTAGATCTGTTCCAGACTTTTTTTTATCAAACCATCACAATGCACTTTAGATCTTGGCACTTTATTAATCAGCATAATGGAACTCTATATCCATTTCTAGAATTGCACAAGACACTTTAAATCTATCTTAGATCTCTGTAAAACTCTTTAGAACAACAGACTAAGGCAATCTGATTTCTTAATTTGTTTTCATCATGCCCTTTTTTCTTTAATGTATAAAAAGCAGATATAAAGGATTGTAGATCAGTTGTACCAATGATGATTGACAATTCCACTTGCATTTTCTATATAATATGATCAGGACTTAGGGTTGAATATATGGCATTTTAGGTCAATGACTTCAGGTCCTTATGCGTCCCAAACAAGGACAATAGGAGCAGAAAGAGATGAATATAGACTCAGAATCAGTGCTATATTTTAGCTGTCCAGCCGGACAGGATCGATTTAATATTTAAAGTGTTCACAGTGAATAAAGTGCATCCAACTAAGTATACATAAAACAAAAACATAAACAAAAACAAAGGCTCAGGCAGAACAAATGCTTGTATGTCATACATTCAATAAAACAAGCATCAATGTGTGGAGTCACCGTTACACCTGAGTAATGACAGGTAAAATAGTGTTTACGGTGAACAGAGAGTCGAAGCCGTTTCGATCCCTTGTGAGCAATTGTGGGATCATCATCAGGACATTGTATTACATGCCTTGATAAAATTGCCGTATAATCAGACTAAGACCGACAAGCCGTTGGAAAGGACCGCAGCCGCGTGTCCTTTTTTGGGAGATCAGGTACAGAAGGAGCGATTCTATGAGCCAACAATCCAGTGGAGCTGGGCCACGGGATCAGTATTCACAATTATAGGACCGTGTCCACGTCCAATGAAGGGTACCTGGGCCGGATGGCGTGATAGACCATCGGGTGATACGGGCACATGTCTTCGCTGCGGCGTTTCGGAGCGGGGAACATAGTGCTGATACTGAGTCTATATTCATCTCTTTCTTCTCCAATTGTCCTTGTTCGGGACCAGTGTGTTTAAAACTCATTAATACCCAAGGTCCCTGACCATTCTAATTGGGTTCCCTTGTTTTTTATAACACATTCAGGTCCTTATGCAGCAGCTTAAATTACAAATTTTGAAAAAGAAAATAAGATGTGGTTATGATTTTCTGGAATTTAGAGCACAGAGAAAAACATTGGCTTCAGAACTGCTTACAAATTTGAAATTGATAGATGGGCTATTGTATAGTTGTATGTCAGAGGAAGAGGTCTTAAATAAGAGTAAGAAAGGTAACATGCATGATGTGTATAAGTACTTTCCCAAGCACCTCTCCCCTTTCTCTCTTTTACCTCATTTTTTCCCCCTCTTTTTTTTCTCACTTTTTCTTGTCTTCTCTCATTTTCATCATTTCATCATTTTGAGAAAAGTGATGGTGCCAAAGGATAAACATGTTGTCATTAATTATTATTTCTCCTTGGAAATGTGAAGGGTGCATGAAGCATCTACTTTACAATCAAGAAAGAATATGCAAACAATATGTATAAAATATGCAAAAAATGGATATTGTATCAAATGTTTTAAGAGGATTGCACACTTAGGGCCTCATTACGATGGCGGATGGACTATAGTCATGCTGCCATCGATACAGATTTGGGACCAGACGCCTATGAGGCGGCCTCCCCATAAGCCTGATCACGATGCGACCACCACCACGCCGGTCGCATCACCTATATTTTGCATTGTGGCGGGGATGCGGTCAGCAGCCCCTGCCACAATGCAAAATAGAGGGTGCAGACACATCCCTGCACTATGTGGCAGGCACCCTGCAGTACCTGCCACATGGGGCAGGGATATGTACGGGGCACCAAAGGTGCCCCCCAGGGTACATGTCCCTGCAACTTTCAGAAGACCTGGAACCCCCCCTCCACTCAAATGGAACAAGGGCCACAGGATAGTGAACCTCTCTGTTGTCAGCCACCACAACCTGGTGGTATGCATGGGGAAATTTCCTGCTCTGGGGATACCAGCAGACTCCTTACCATAGTGGTACTGTCTCCTGCATCCCTCAGATCCTCAACCCCTCACCCATTGATTGTGATTCATTGAATATACATTGTAGTATTTGAGTGCTTATCGATCTTAGGAACAATCTCACTGTCACCCAGGGACACTAGGGTAACCCCACAAAACTCCCCCCCATTAACTGGGACAAACTCCTCCACGAGAACTATAATAGTCACTGCTGGAATATTTCCTCCAGTGGGAGGTTGTGCTCTTTTTGGACACTTGGGATCCCCCTTGTAGTGGCCATACTCACAGCACTCATAGCCACTTGGTCATTCTGGACTGCTGGCTCTTGTCATGGTACCTTTTTTTTCTGGTAGCCAGATTGGGAATGTGAACCGGACCCTTTCCCCTATTAGCTGTTTGGGGGCCTGAAGAGAAGTCCTTCTTTTTCTCTTCACCCCCTTCTTCTGGTAGGAACCCTGACCACCCTTTTGGGAGCCCCCCAGATACATCTCTGGACACTCTGGTGCTGAACTAGAGGTCCGCCTCCTCAGCAAGCTTGCTATCAACCAGGTGTTGGCGCAGTTCTGGAAAGCAATTACCAAAATTGTGCTACTTTAAAAATCATGTAGAACAACTGTTGATAATCATTAACTTTGCTGCCTCTCACCCAGTCCTTCAGTGCCTTACCAGCATAGTCTAAGAAGTCCACCCATGTTTGTGTAGAGAGTTTGTGACTGACCTTGAACCATGGCCTGTACTTCTCAGGTGTCAAACAAAACTTATTTACTGGACTGCCTAGAGGTGGTACTGTAAGACTCAGAGAGCCCAATGGTCCTTACTACTACTAGTACTAGTACTACTACTCTGCTGTGCAGATTGCATGCCCAAGTATGGTATTCTACACATGTTTGTTGAGTGAGAAGGCTTTCTTTTACTTTCTCATGCTCAATCAGTAAATGATGGCCATGTTGGACACCCCAAGTGGTGTATTTTACGTTTTCTCATCGAGGTCTAGTGCTATTTTTATTAGCAGCAGTTGATGGTGAACAACTGATTTCCGTGCACCATGGCTGGAAGGAAGTATGAGGAGGACGGCACCATTATACTTTCCAACCAAGCGAGACCTCATGTCCAATTGTCCGCCCAGTTGGCCACTCTTTTTCTTTTCAAAAACTCAGATTCACTAATAGCTCTGGCTTCTGCGTCCAGTCCTTTGGGTTGTCCTCTTCTTGAGATGCTTTTCAAAAATTGCCACCAACAAAATGCCCAACCGGATATTTTATTATTTTTGATAGGACATACTGTCTACTCTACTCTACTACCCAAATGTGTGTGGTGTATGTATTGTATTTTCAATCTTGCTAGTGAAAAAAATAAATAGGGGGAGGTGTATATGGCATCTTAAAAAATTTGAAATGTTTTTTCTAGGCGCACCGACCACCAGTGCTGGGGCCAGTGACAAAGGCGGTGCCACTCAGGAAGGAGCTGATGCTGCAGCTGCAAGGGGTGAGCCAGCAGCAGTGGCGGGCAGTGGTAAGTCAAGTTCCTTACTTATTGACAATACACTCGCTGCAAGGGTGTACACTATACTGTTGTTGTGAACAGTTGAAGAAGACACCCTTTACTTAGTATTAGCAGGAGTTAAGTAACTAATGGCCTCTTCTATTTTCAACTCAGCAGAGAATGTTTTATGAAGAAGACTAAGGGCCTGATTCTGATCTCGTAAGGAAAGCCCTCCATATGACTCGGATCTGGAGGGCTTTCCGAGCGAGACGTGCTCCGGGAGTACGAACGAGCGAGTGCGATGCTGCCGTATGCTTACGGACTCGGTTCGCTCGGACTCGCATTGAACTCTATGGGAGCCCGTGTACAGACGCGTACACAGGCTCCCATAGCAAAAAAGGGGTGGGCGGGGAAAAGCGTACACCCTGTGGCAGGCACCCCATGTTGCCTGCCACACTGTGCATGCTTGGATCGTGGGCACCCATGCGCACCCCTGTGACCAAATCAGAGGGCTCCGGGTAAAGGGGGGCCTGCTATGGCCCCCCAAAGTCCGAATCCGACAGTCGTTTTGTCTCGATGAGACCGAGGCAATACAGCTGTCCAATTCGTGCATCGTACTCGCTCGGTCGGAAAACGGCTCCATTGCGTGGCTACGAACATGTGGGACGGACGGTTCGTAAACGATTCGCACAGCGCGTACAGGATACTCGCATCGTACTTGGTCGTTCGGAACGGGGGACGATTCGGGCAAAAAGATAGGCTCCGAATCGGATTTGCTCTTTACAAATCCCGTTTAGAGGCCTTCCTTACGAGATCGGAATAGGACCCTAAGAGTCAGACAACCTTGATGGGTTGATGGAAAAGGGAAAGAAGGATGGAAGGAGGAAGGACGGGTGACATGTAATATATGACTGGCAGAGAAGGATGCATGGGTGAAGGAAGGGTGCATGGGATGCATATAGGTGGCTGATAGGATGCATGGGTGGTTGAAGGATGGGTTAAAGGTGAAAGAAAGGATGCCTGCCTGGGTGGGTGAAACTGTATGGGTGAAAGGAATCCTCCAGATGGGTAAACTCAAAGGCAAACAAGGACATCTGGGTGGTGGTTAAATGACAAATGTATGTTGTTGGTGAAAGGTTTGTTGAGATTGAGATTGAGAATGATAGCCATGTTTGGATGGATGGATGCCTGGATGATATCATACGTGAAGACTGGATGAAGAGAATGTAAAAGAAAATTAAACCGTGCCAGAGTAGCAAAGCCAAGGGTGAAAAATAAAAATAATGCTAAAAAACCAATGCAATGATAAATGGAAAAATCCCTGGGAAGAAGAATAAACAAGGACTGTTTTTTCTACAAGGTTTTTAATTCACAGGTTTGAGGTTGTATTTCAGAATACTCCTTTGACTCACAGAAGTTTGCAAGCACAACATATATATTGTGTATGTACCCACCCATCATCGATCGCCTCCCTCCGACTCCGAGGCCCACTCCCGCTCCCTACCCATGTCATTTCGACCGTGTCACCCATGGGTGGCCTATCGGCTGCATGGTTACAATCAAACAATAGTAGTACCTCACGTCATCACTTGACGTTGTACCGTATATCATCATGCATATTAGTAATAATATCATCTGCCTTGTTGTAGTAGGCAGGGTGAAAGTGAAATTGAGCATGGCCATAATAGAAAAATAGATAAATGTGTAGTACAGCTGCCCCAACTGCGGACAGTAGTAAAGTAACGTGAGTCTGCGACACGAGGATGTCTGTCTAGGGCGCAAGCTGACTGAGCTGGCATGCCTAAACGATTATTTTAGCTAAACAAGAGAGAGAGTAGAAGAATACTTGTCTACTCCATAGTGCCTAATGCCTGAAAACTCTAATCACATTCAAATCTCAGGGGCAGAGGAAATGAGGATACCACAAATGGTATGTACTGCTAGTGCTACTGTGCCACTATACTTTTATGTGTGTAATTTTGTGTTACTATTTTGCTAAGCGTATTGGTTACAATTATCTTTTTTTTCTTTCTTAATATAGTGACTCCTTCCCAACCCAACAGGCAGGAGTTAGCAGCCAGGACCCCGCAACGGAAGCTGGAGGCCATCAGGGATGAATATTTGCAGCTGGTGGCTCTGGCAGAGGAGGAGGAGGCAGCAGCTGTAGCCTCCAATGCCCTGGGCCCCAGCCACACACCCCCAATGCCACTGATGGTACGGCGCCGTGGTCTGGCAGCCGCAGCTGCAATTCAAACACTGCTGCCCACCACTGTTGTTCCTGCAAAATATTTCAGCGCTGCATGCTCCTCCGGGTGGTGTGCCTAGAGGCCAGGATGGAGGATCGCTTCCACATTCTAGAGCGCAAGATCCAGCATGCCAGCTGCTAGACCTCAGTCTTGCACTTGCCTCTTTTTTAATCTTTTTTTTGGTGGGTGGGACTTGTTGGGGAGGGGATGGGAATGTGGGAGTTGGGGAAAACTTGTATGTTCTGTTCTTTTTTTATGGACATTTGCTTTTATGGAGAATTTTTGGGGACTTGCTTTACTGGACATTGGTTGGGGTTAGGGAGAGGGGTGGGTCTGGTGTTGTGGCTTTCTTGCCTTCAAGTTTATATTTGTTAGCGGAATAAATTAATTATAGTTTTACATATGTTGTAAATCTTTTTTTGGGGGGGGGATTACTCTTTTGCTTCGCACTGTTTCCTTTGCTGCAGGGCCGCAGACAGTATTTGAAATCTGCCGATAGTGTAACACTCTAACAGATAGATGCAGTACCCTCACTTGTCCTACTACTGTCAGTCTCTCCTCCTAGTCTATGCAGTCTGCAACTAAAACCCCTATGGACTCAGAAGTGTGTGGGTGTATGAATTAATTAATTTCCATAATATATACATTATTGCCTCCCCACACTTCTTCTCTTACCTTCGATTGATGCTGATGGCTGCATGGTGGTGGTTTGGTTTCCCAAGGTGCCATGGTGGTGGTAGTAGTAGAAACTGACAGTAGCATTTGCAAAAAAAGAAAATGAGACAGTCAGTCACCTGAGGGAGATTAGGGAATGAGTAGTAGAAGTACAGTACACAAGAAGAAGACTGCCAAACAAGAAACCATGATGATAAGCAATGCTAAAGTAAAATAAAACAGAATGGAGGGCGAGCCTAGTACAAGTTACAAACTGAAGTCGACTCGAGCTATGATGTGGACAAGTGTAACCTTTAGTGCTGGAACTAGGATCATGAATCGATGCTGGCAATTAATTATGATGGATTATGATCCTCTGGAAAAAATTTGAATATCGATTACTGTGCATGGGTAAGCAATCTTATCTATATATTGTCAGTGTGGGCTATATATATACTTAGAGAAGAAGAAGATCCTCGCCTTGCCTTGAGTTAGTGTTGCTTTCACCATATCTGCCCCAGCAAGTGTGTGATCAATTATTGGTGTAAATTTAATTTAGTCACACCTCAATATAAATCCCACAGCCTGGGGGAAGAGGGTTAGGGTTTGATGAAAGGTTGAGAAGGGGGATTTGTGGGAAAGGTTTGACAAAGGCAAACACTACACATGGTCAACACATTCATCTTGGCAGCCGACCATCATAAATCTGTTAAGTGAGAAAAAGGAAATACATGTATGATGATGAGTAGTACTAGACTAGTACAGGGCAGTATATTACGTTTGCAATTGCCTGACTGCCCCCAGAGAGACCCAAGTTACATATTGTACTGGGCTTCCACTGAAATATATCAAATAACATTAAAATATCTGTAGGAGTCAAATAAAGTCTTCGAATTTGAGCCAGACAACACTGAGCACACACACACACAGCAACATAGCATTTCTAAATTAAGTAAAAAAAATTAATGCACCGCTGTCAGTGACATCACACTCGCCACCACCACTACACAGACATGTAGGTCTGGTGGTATTGTTTACCTTTAGGCCACTTCACGCCCTGAGTTATTCCATCAATCATCTCCGATCCTCCTGACTCTTACTGCGAGTATGGTGTGGTGTCCAACTCTGTACCAAAAGTGTCCCGAGTGAGTTCAGACTTGTCCCAACTCAAAAATGCAATGGATCGCCCTGCTGTAGTACAATTTTGTGATTGAACAACAAGAAGGGAAAGATTGACTTGAGTCACTTTTTTTGTGTGTAGAATAGTAGACATCATGCACAGCAAACAACAATCATTCAGCGTGCAGTGCATGCCATCATTTACCTGTTCTTCCGGGGCAGTCCCTCTAGGCTCGGAAAGGATAGATATATAGTCAGGGCCCAGGCACACATTTCACATTTTTTGTATTCTCCATCCAATGTCTGACTTCAGGGAAATGGCTTTAGGGCGAGTCAGGAGTGGATTTACTTCTTCACTGACTTCACACAGTTGCAACTCCAACTCAGCAATAAAAGAGTAAGACGGTGGGGAAGGATGTGTTGTGAACCAGAAAGACAGTGACACACACAAATACTAAAGTAAATAATGTTCCTCAGCTATATCTTTTTTTTGGGGGGCGTCAAAGGAAGAAAGAAAGTAACTTGAGTCGAAAGCCTAGTTGTCAGGGAAGTAGAGCTCGCCCTCAAACTCTGGTTGTTCACCCAGAAGTAGGTCACCTAACACACTACTTCCATGACCTGAGTCGCCGTCATCATCTTCCTGCTGTAATACTTCAGGTATGGTGTAATCCAGTGGTATAAAGTGCTGATTCATTTTGATCATGGTTAACCTCTCCGCATTTTGGGGCGAGAGACTCAGGCATTTGGGGCATTTCATCAGGCATAGTCCCCCCGGCATGGAAATGCGCTATGGTCAAAGCCCTCTTAAAGAAACCCAATCTTAATCAGGATGACTTCTCTAACTACCGCCCTATCTCTCTCCTGCCCTGGGTGAGTAAGATCTTGGAGAAGCACATTAACAACATCCTGGTGAACTTCTTGGAAACCAATGATTTACTCCACCCCTCTCAGACTGGCTTCCGTCCCCAGTTTGGGACGGAAACCGCCCTCCTCGCAGCAACCGAGGAAGCGAGGACAATCATGGATCAGGGGGGTAATGTAGCGATTATCCTCCTTGACCTAAGTGCCGCCTTCGACACTGTCAATCATAAAACTCTGATTGTCCGACTTAGAAATCTTGGAGTTTCCGGTAGCGCCCTTACCTGGTTACAATCCTTTTTCAGTGAGCGATCCTTTAAAGTTTTTGAAGGAGAAGTTGTTTCCAAACAGCTGCCCCTCAGTTGTGGGGTTCCCACAGGGCTCCTCCCTGAGCCCCACACTATTTAACATCTATATGAGACCCCTGGCTGAGATTGTCCATCCATTTGGCATAAAAATCGTCACCTACGCAGATGACACGCAGCGCGTGGTGGCATTAAACCACCCGAGAGGTCATCTTGCACCTTGGGCCGCTGCCTAGAGGAGGTTGCCAAATGGATGGAACTCTCATGCCTTAAACTCAATGGGGACAAGACAGAGCTTATGCTCCTGGGCAACGCCCCCTCATTCAACTCTGCCTCACTCTGGCCTAATTGCCTCGGACCTGCCCCAGCTCTGAAAGACCAGATAAAAAGTCTCAGCATCTGGATGGACTGCTCCCTCACCTTTAACCATCAAGCAGTTAAACTTGCGGCCACCTGCTTTGGACTACTCAGGATGCTGCGTAAGATCCTTCCCCTTCTCCCCTTCCCAGCTAGACGGATCATGGTCCAGGCTTTAATCCTCTCCCGCCTGGACTATGGTAACGTCCTCTACCTGGGAGCCCCCCAATATACCATCAACAAGCTTCAGACCATCCAGATTTGCGCCGCTCGCCTGCTTCTACAGCTCCCCCGCCGACAGTCCGCCAAACCTGCCCTTGTGTCCTTGCACTGGCTGCCAATAAGGGAAAGGATTCAGTTCAAAGCCATGTGCGTGGCCCACAAAGCCTACTGGAAGAAGGGTCCAGCCATTGTCCAATCTTTGATTACCCCCCATCAGTCTAGAAGAAACCTTCGCTCATCTACTGCCTTTCTTTCTTCACCCCCTGTCAGGTCCCGAATTACCAACACCAGAAGGGAGTGGTCCGTAAATGCAATTTCCCATCAGGCATTACGTAAGATAAGGAATGGTTTAGCAAGAGTGCGAAGTCCAGTTTGGTGGAATCCTAAGATGGCTGACAAAGGGACAAAATGGAGTCAGGGTCAGCATTCTAGTGTTTAAGAGATCTTGCAGTGTTGTGGAATGTAAGAAGCTGAGGCATTAGAATCCTCGCACTTCACCTGAGGATTGAGAAGGTACTAGATATATTTTTCATGTTTCCTGAGCGGCGCGCTAGTTAGTGTTCGGGTAGTTATCTCAACGTGTTTTTCTTCGACGGGATTTTAGCATTGCGGCGCGTTTTAGCTATTTAGTCACAGTTTCTACAAAACGTACAATTTACGTGAGAAGTGAGCTTTTAGTCACGCAGTGCACATTCTGAAGGCACATAGTTGTTTGCTTGCTTTACGAGTCTTGTGGAGTGGTTCCGCTTCAGAGTGGTAGCGTCTGGCGATAGTATTATAAGCAGTGTTCTCGCTTCTGTCAAAAGCGAGTGTGGCTGTCAGACGCGCAGGGGCAGAGTTCTCGCTTAGTCAGTAGTAGCGAGTCTGTACCCGCGCATGAGCACTAGTTAATTGAGAGCAGAGGTTGAAGGTTGTTATAGTTACCTTGTTGATGTTATTTCTCCACGGAGGAATAATCTGTTTTAGTTGATTTTGACATCACCCTGAGTTAATTCTGGTGAGAGTTGAAATTAGGAGAGAACTCTGAGTGCATTTAGAAAACATAGTAGAATTGGGCATATTGAAAGAAGCTTGCGCTAACCTATGTTGTGCTGGCATAATTTATAGGAGTTCAAGCACAGTTGTCCCATCATTAGTTTTGGGTTGAATAGGAGTACTCTCTTCCTAGGTGACATGTGCAGTATAAAAGATATTTTAAGAACATACGCATATACTCACCTCACTGCATTCCTAAGGAAGTTCCAGAGTGCTCCTTCAGTATTCGCCTGCAAGAAAAGAGAGAGAGAGAGAGAGTGAAGAAGACAACAGATAAGAAAACTCATTCCTAATCTACATTTAGCATGAGTATATAGAAGAGGGGCATATGCTGCAATCACCAAGGGTAAGCGTGTTATTTTAGAAAAGATAATCAGAGAAAAAGAAAAGTGAAGTATAATAAGTATTACATGAGCGACTGTTCTTTTGCAGAATAGCTATCAGATGACAAGAAATCCTGGTGAGAACAATCACGCAACAGCAGCTGTCTCTTCTTGTCCCCTACCCCTTTCCTCAATACAATCAAAGACCTGCTCTGTTAGTAGTCTGGACTCCTATAGACGTCCACCTATATTTTCTCAGGCACAAAATATTGTGTGCCGCAACAGTGGATCAATATCTCCCATCTGCTATCAAGTGTCTAAAATCACTGTTTTTAAACCGCATGTGTTGTACTATATCTACAAACTGTGACCCCCTCAAGCATCACCAAAGAAGAGTGAAAAGGGAGGTGAAAAAGTGGGAACAAAGAAGGCAGTGCTCACGGGAGTAGCACCAAGGGAGTTTACAGACTGATACTCGCCTGTATCCTCAGGTTCTCATCATTAGCAACTGCCAACTTTTGCAACAAAATAAAGAGTGAGGAGAAAAGAAAAAGTGCAAAGACTGTGTATGTTCGTGCACAATGCATAAACCCTATATAGGAAACCGAGGTCTAGCATTAGAACAACCGGTGTACCTAAGTCTAAAACCGAGCTAGACAACCACTAGCTGAACTACTTTATTTCTTAGCTGTGTGTCTGCTCCATTAAAACCAACATGTTTCATTGCCCATAGAAATTTGCGGCAACTTCATCAGGGTAGGGTCAGCGTCCTCACTGCACCACTTTCCTCTGTTTATCAAACCTACAAAAGACAGAGAACGTACAACACATTTCAACACCACATATATCAGCACAGGCATCGCGCTAAAAACAAGAGAAAAACTCCTGTAACACATGTAGCACACTAAAAACCACAACGTGTATTTGTGGTGCTACTGGTGGAGAATATCGACAGCGCATTCGCTATATTTACCGAGAGGTTGCCAATCTTCAGCATACCTGCAACCTCATGAAAATACTTCTAACCCTGTGTGTGTGTGCTAGTCCACAGACACAGCATCCGGCTCAGTCACTGCTTTCAGTCAGTCTATATGGGAGAAAAGACAAGGGGTTTCAAATATTCTCCCGGGTCCTTTAAACACCCGTATTGAACTCCAGTGGCGATGGGAAAATAAAATAAAACGTTCCCCTGTGTAGTAGGCGGGACACATAAATATACCTCCCTAATGCCTACTCTGTGTGCCAAGACCGCTTATCCTAGCAAACCACTCTACTTGCTACCACCCTTGATGCATTACGGTGAGCAGTTGTATTAAAAAAGTCGGTACCCCTCCTACTAAGTGGCGGTTCTTCAACCTTGGGGCTACCACACTCCCGGGGGTTTTTTGTGATATACCGGAGGAAAATTCCTCCGTCGATCAACTTTACGCATCTTACCGAGACTCCTCGGGTTACCAGCCACCGCTCAGCACCTCATCGTGTTCCTCTCACTGTAATGTATTTATAGGGCTACGCACGCTGGCTCAGACTAATTGGACCCGCCCTGCCTTCGGTCCTTGCAGATGACTCCTAATTTTGTCAGTGAACACGGCGGCCATTTTGGAATGTCTCTCGCCGGCTGATATAAGCCCGATGAAGTCTACTCTTGGTAGTTTACACATTATAAAATGTGTATATAAATCATGGGTGGTTGTTAATTGCCATGGTACACTCCACATTCCTTTTGTCGAATATCAATTTTCAAAAAAATTTTGATAAAATTAATTTTTCAAAAGAGTTGTTTTCTAAATATTTAGTACAACTACTCAAATCTATATCACCTCCTCCTTAAGTAAAAAACTACACTCTTCAACTCTGGTGAAGTAATTAAGGATTTGGTGAGGTGTCTGCTCAAGCAATACAGACCCTCAGCCCTACTGTGTTATTGTTCACATATATTCAGCCATCAACAGTGCAATATACATTCTGAGGCTAACTCCAGTTTAAAAGGGTACCACTTTGTTCCATTCAATAGAATCATTGAGCCCATTCCGGTCTGCCCCCTCTTGATATATCCAACGTGCTTCTTTGGAGGCCAGTCTGCTCTCCATGTTCTGCTGATCACCTAGAACCTTTTCTAGTACCACCCATTAATTACTTCACCAGAGTTGAAGAGTGTAGTTTTTTACTTAATGAGGAGGTGATATAGATTTGAGTAGTTGTACTAAATATTTAGAAAACAACTCTTTTGAAAAATTAATTTTATCAATTTTTTTTTGAAAATTGATATTTGACAAAAGGAATGTGGAGTGTACCATGGCAATTAACAACCACCCATGATTTATATACACATTTTATAATGTGTAAACTACCAAGAGTAGACTTCATCGGGCTTATATCAGCCGGCGAGAGACATTCCAAAATGGCCGCCGTGTTCACTGACAAAATTAGGAGTCATCTGCAAGGACCGAAGGCAGGGCGGGTCCAATTAGTCTGAGCCAGCGTGCGTAGCCCTATAAATACATTACAGTGAGAGGAACACGATGAGGTGCTGAGCGGTGGCTGGTAACCCGAGGAGTCTCGGTAAGATGCGTAAAGTTGATCGACGGAGGAATTTTCCTCCGGTATATCACAAAAAACCCCGGGAGTGTGGTAGCCCCAAGGTTGAAGAACCGCCACTTAGTAGGAGGGTACCGACTTTTTAATACAACTGCTCACCGTAATGCATCAAGGGTGGTAGCAAGTAGAGTGGTTTGCTAGGATAAGCGGTCTTGGCACACAGAGTAGGCATTAGGGAGGTATATTTATGTGTCCCGCCTACTACACAGGGGAACGTTTTATTTTATTTTCCCATCGCCACTGGAGTTCAATACGGGTGTTTAAAGGACCCGGGAGAATATTTGAAACCCCTTGTCTTTTCTCCCATATAGACTGACTGAAAGCAGTGACTGAGCCGGATGCTGTGTCTGTGGACTAGCACACACACACAGGGTTAGAAGTATTTTCATGAGGTTGCAGGTATGCTGAAGATTGGCAACCTCTCGGTAAATATAGCGAATGCGCTGTCGATATTCCCCACCAGTAGCACCACAAATACACGTTGTGGTTTTTAGTGTGCTACATGTGTTACAGGAGTTTTTCTCTTGTTTTTAGCGCGATGCCTGTGCTGATATATGTGGTGTTGAAATGTGTTGTATGTTCTCTGTCTTTTGTAGGTTTGATAAACAGAGGAAAGTGGTGCAGTGAGGACGCTGACCCTACCCTGATGAAGTTGCCGCAAATTTCTATGGGCAATGAAACATGTTGGTTTTAATGGAGCAGACACACAGCTAAGAAATAAAGTAGTTCAGCTAGTGGTTGTCTAGCTCGGTTTTAGACTTAGGTACACCGGTTGTTCTAATGCTAGACCTCGGTTTCCTATATAGGGTTTATGCATTGTGCACGAACATACACAGTCTTTGCACTTTTTCTTTTCTCCTCACTCTTTATTTTGTTGCAAAAGTTGGCAGTTGCTAATGATGAGAACCTGAGGATACAGGCGAGTATCAGTCTGTAAACTCCCTTGGTGCTACTCCCGTGAGGCACTGCCTTCTTTGTTCCCACTTTTTCACCTCCCTTTTCACTCTTCTTTTTGGTGATGCTTGAGGGGGGTCACAGTTTGTAGATATAGTACAACACATGCGGTTTAAAAACAGTGATTTTAGACACTTGATAGCAGATGGGAGATATTGATCCACTGTTGCGGCACACAATATTTTGTGCCTGAGAAAATATAGGTGGACGTCTATAGGAGTCCAGACTACTAACAGAGCAGGTCTTTGATTGTATTGAAGTCTGTGAGTGGGGGGCGACCTGTTCTGTTTTTCTCCCCCTTGGCTCCTAGTTGTGATTACCCTACCCCTTTCCCCCAGTGATTTTCTTCGACCAGGTTGTAACTTAGGACTTGGTCGGGAAAGTTATAGGGGACTTGGGCCTTGGCATCTTTCTGCTCCCGCGCAAACTGTGGAGATTTTTACGATTCTGACAGAGTGAAGTGCCCACGTAATTCTTTTGCGCCTGAGCAGAAAATGGCTGAAGGTTTAGACTTAAAAAGATTGGGAGAAGTATTAGAAGGAATACAAAAGGAAATTATAACCGTGAGAGAGGAAAATAGAGAGTTAAGGCAGGATCTAGTAACTTCCCGAAGAGAACCTACTGAGTTAGCAAGTAAAATAAATAGGTTAATTACAGACCCCAAGATTCAATATTCAACGTCCCCAGAAGAATTATTTAGTGACCCAGCCGCTTCATCGGCCAAAACAACCACGCAGGTCATACACTCGCTATCTCCAGTTATACCTCTGGCGCCACCTGAAAGGTTCTCTGGAGATCCACAAAAGGCGCAAATTTTTTGGACACAATGTACGTTACATTTTATGTGCAGATTATCTGTCTTCCCAGACGCACAATCTCGAGTGGCATTTGTATTATCATATTTGACTGGTGATGCGGCAGCGTGGTCAATGCCATTGGTCTCCAGGAATGATCCGATGCTTTATGATTTAGATGAATTTAAGGGAGAATTTCACAGAATATCTGATCGACGGCGGGTCTCTCAAGCCACGGATAATGAGTTGTTGGAGCTCAGACAAGGAAGTCGAGAGTTAATAACTTACCTGGCTCAATTTAACAAGCTAATAGTGGAGACAAATTGGCCTGAGGAAAAACGTGCAGCAGTATTTTATCGAGGACTTCGAGAGGAGTTAAAGGATGCCCTAGCTCAGGTGCCTAACCATCCCACTGAGGTTTCAGCTTTAATAGATTTGGTTTTGGAATTGGATTTCAGACAAAGTGAGCGTAAAGGAGAAAGGAGAAGAGACTTCAAACCCAGTATTCCCCGATATGATCGAGCAAGGTCAGAAGCTGTTAGAACAGTGGACAGTCAGCATGGAACAGAGCCAATGCAAATAGGAACTATAAGAGGTCCGCTCTCTAAAGAAGAGAAGGAAAAGCATAGGCTAAATAAACTGTGCTATATTGTGGAGTAGGAGGTCACTTCGTTCGAAATTGTCCCAAGAAGCCCAAACAGTTGCCGAAGGAAAACTGGCAGCACCACCAGTAGGGGGAGTTGGACTGGTGGATGCAGAGAAGATGGCAAATCCAAAAGATACTCAAAATCATACCTTGGCCAATACTTTACAGTCTTCGTCACCACATCTGATTATACATATGAAGTTAAGGTTCAGAGAAACAAGTTTAAAAGGAATCACTGTCATGGTGGATTCAGGAGCTACAGGCAATTTTTGTGATCTACGCTTTGCTGAGAAGATTGGGATCCAGGCCATCAAGAAGGCGAAGAGCGAGGCTGTCAGGGCAGTGGATGGCACCAATTTGTCGTCAGGGCCCATAGTGAGCCACACAGAAATGGTGGAGTTAGAAACTTCAGATGGACATAGGGAGAGTCTGCAATTCAATCTAATCGACGCCCCACAGTTTCAGTTAATATTGGGGTTGCCTTGGCTCACTGAGCATAACCCTACGATAGATTGGAGTTCCAGAACAATAACTATGGACTCGGATTTTTGTAGAGAAAATTGCTATCATGGTTGGAAGCAAGGTAAAGAAGATTCTTTGGCTACACATCTTTGTGAAAGTGGAGTGGCGATTTGTGTGATACGCACAGTGGAATTGCCCGAAGAATACACCGAATACAGTGAGGTATTTAGTGAGGTGGAGGCAGAAAAGCTTCCCCCGCACCGAACCTATGATTGCAAGATCGAACTAGAAACGGGAGCCAACTTGCCGTGTAGCCGTATATATGCTCTGACTGAAAAAGAGAATGCCCATTTAAAGGATTATCTGCAGAAATACTTGGAAAATGGCTTCATCAGACCATCGCAATCTCCAGTCTCCTCTCCACTTTTCTTCATTCCTAAGAAGGATGGTGGTTTGAGGACTTGCATAGATTACAGAGCGATCAATCGGATTACTGTTAAGAATCGGTACCCATTGCCGTTGATATCTGTCCTCCTGGATCAAGTCAAAGGTTCAAAGATATATACCAAGCTGGATTTACGGGGAGCCTATCATCTGGTCCGTATCCAAGAAGGAGATGAGTGGAAGACTGCATTCCGGACGAAGTATGGGCTCTATGAATACCAGGTCATGCCCTATGGCCTGTGCAACGCCCCAGCAGCATACCAACATTTTATTAATGATGTTCTCCAGGAATATATTGATCAGTGCGCAATCGTGTACATCGATGACATCTTAATCTATTCAGACAATGTGGAAGTACATGAAAAACATGTGAAAAGAATTCTGCAGAGACTGAAGGAGAACCACCTTTTCATAAAATTGGAAAAATGTGCCTTTGGAGTGACAACTGTAGAATTTTTGGACTTTGTGTTATCTCCAGAAGGAATAATGATGGACAAAAAAAAGGTGGAAGCAGTAATAAAATGGAAGTCTCCCCAATCAGTTAAGGAAGTACAAAGCTTCCTTGGTTTTGCAAATTTCTATCTGAGATTTATTCCAGAATTTACAAAGAAACTGATTCCAATCACGAAGCTATTAAAGAAAGGAGTTCCGTTTTCTTGGTCAAGAGAAGCGGAAGAAGCGTTTGTGCTTTTAAAGGAGGCCTTTACCTCGGCTCCAGTACTATTGCATCCAGACCCAGAAGAACCTTTTTATGTGGAAACAGATGCCTCCAACCTGGCCTTGGGAGGAATATTATCGCAGAGGCATAAAAGAACAGGACAACTCCACCCGGTAGCCTTTCGATCAAGGAAGTTGACTCCAGCGGAAGTAAACTATACAATAACAGAAAAAGAGTTATTGGCAATAAAAGACGCCTTCAAGGAGTGGAGGCACTATCTGCTAGGGGCAAAACATACAGTGACAGTCTACACGGATCATCGAAACCTTAAGTTTTTAAAATCTGCTAGAACTTTGACTCCACGTCAGCTTCGATGGTCCTTGTACTTTGCAGATTATGATTTTGTGATAACCTTTCGACCTGGAACTAAAAATGGTAAGGCGGATGCCTTATCCAGAATTGGGACTGAAGAAATTTCAGAAGAACTGGAGAATCAAAGTATTATAGAAGAAGGAAGAGTCATCGCGGCAGTTTTAGCAAACACCCAGGAGAATGAAGTAAAAAAGGCATTGAGTGAAACAGAAATGGAAGAATGGGCAAGTCAAAAGCCAAATAGAGAAATCCAAAATCACTTGCCTTTTCATGAAGGAGCCTTGTACTTACCAACGGTGGAATTGCAAGAGAAAGCGATGAAAGAGTGTCATGATCATGTCTTGGCTGGCCATAAGGGAATTCAAAAGACAACAGACCTGATCAAACGGAAATTTTGGTGGCCTAAGATGTCCAACGACATCTATCAATATGTCATGACTTGTGAAAAGTGCGCCAGAGGAAAACTGAGAGACAAGCGAAACAAGGGTTGCTTCAGCCATTGCCCAATCCCCCATATCCATGGCATACAGTAACAATAGACTTGATTGTGGAACTGCCAGTAAGCCAAGGGTATAACACCATAATGGTCTGTGTGGATGCATACACCAAGATGGCACACTTTACTCCATTAAAGAGGTTACCTACAGCTAAGGAGTTAGCTCAAGCCTTTAGTCAGAATATAGTGCGCATGCATGGAATTCCGAAGGTTTTAGTTTCAGATAGAGGCTCACAGTTTTTATCCCATTTCTGGAAGGCTTTCACCCAAAAGCTAGGTATGGAGAGCAGGTACACCACAAGTTACCATCCAGAAGGTGATGGCCAAACAGAGAGGGTGAACCAAGAATTAGAACAATATCTAAGGGTAAATTTGTTAAATCAAGGTGAAGAATGGGCAGAATACCTGTGGGCGGCAGAGTTTGCACATAATAATGCAAGGAACACTTCAACAGGTCATTCCCCTTTTTCTTAAATTCAGGCAGACATCCCAATCTTTCTATGAGTGTGCAAGAGGCAGAAGTTCCGGCAGTTACAAATTTAGTTGAGCATCTAACAGAAATTCACAAGTCAGCAGTAGAGAGTTTAACAAGAGCCAAAAAGATTTATAAGCACCATGCTGATAAGAAAAGACGTAAGGAGCCTGATTTACAAGTGGGAGACAAGGTGTGGCTAAATTCGAAGAATTTACAATTGAAAGGATGTAGAAAGTTTCAACCAAGGTTTATTGGGCCTTATGAGATTGAGAAAAAATTGAGCTCAATTACTTACAAATTAAAACTACCTAAAACTCTAAGAATTCATCCTACATTTCACATATCATTGTTAAAAAAGGTCTCTGAGGGGTTGAGGGCAGAACTGCCCCCACAACCGGTACAAACTCAAGAGGGAGAAGAATTTGAAGTAAAACAAATCCTAGATTCCAAGGTGAAGAAAGGTCAGTTGTATTACTTAATTGATTGGAAGGGTTATGGTCCAGAAGAGAGGTCATGGGAATTAGCATCAGAAGACCATGCCCCACGTTTGGTGAAATCCTTTCATCTCAAACAACAGCACAAAACAAGTATGGGAGAGCCATCTTTGCGAGGGGGTACTGTCAGGTCCCGAATTACCAACACCAGAAGGGAGTGGTCCGTAAATGCAATTTCCCATCAGGCATTACGTAAGATAAGGAATGGTTTAGCAAGAGTGCGAAGTCCAGTTTGGTGGAATCCTAAGATGGCTGACAAAGGGACAAAATGGAGTCAGGGTCAGCATTCTAGTGTTTAAGAGATCTTGCAGTGTTGTGGAATGTAAGAAGCTGAGGCATTAGAATCCTCGCACTTCACCTGAGGATTGAGAAGGTACTAGATATATTTTTCATGTTTCCTGAGCGGCGCGCTAGTTAGTGTTAGGGTAGTTATCTCAACGTGTTTTTCTTCGACGGGATTTTAGCATTGCGGCGCGTTTTAGCTATTTAGTCACAGTTTCTACAAAATGTACAATTTACGTGAGAAGTGAGCTTTAATCACGCAGTGCACATTCTGAAGGCACATAGTTGTTTGCTTGCTTTACGAGTCTTGTGGAGTGGTTCCGCTTCAGAGTGGTAGCGTCTGGCGATAGTATTATAAGCAGTGTTCTCGCTTCTGTCAAAAGCGAGTGTGGCTGTCAGACGCGCAGGGGCAGAGTTCTCGCTTAGTCAGTAGTAGCGAGTCTGTACCCGCGCATGAGCACTAGTTAATTGAGAGCAGAGGTTGAAGGTTGTTATAGTTACCTTGTTGATGTTATTTCTCCACGGAGGAATAATCTGTTTTAGTTGATTTTGACATCACCCTGAGTTAATTCTGGTGAGAGTTGAAATTAGGAGAGAACTCTGAGTGCATTTAGAAAACATAGTAGAATTGGGCATATTGAAAGAAGCTTGCGCTAATCTATGTTGTGCTGGCATAATTTATAGGAGTTCAAGCGCAGTTGTCCCATCATTAGTTTTGGGTTGAATAGGAGTACTCTCTTCCTAGGTGACATGTGCAGTATAAAAGATATTTTAAGAACATACGCATATACTCACCTCACTGCATTCCTAAGGAAGTTCCAGAGTGCTCCTTCAGTATTCGCCTGCAAGAAAGAGAGAGAGAGAGAGAGAGAGTGAAGAAGACAACAGATAAGAAAACTCATTCCTAATCTACATTTAGCATGAGTATATAGAAGAGGGGCATATGCTGCAATCACCTAGGGTAAGCATGTTATTTTAGAAAAGATAATCAGAGAAAAAGAAAAGTGAAGTATAATAAGTATTACATGAGCGACTGTTCTTTTGCAGAATAGCTATCAGATGACAAGAAATCCTGGTGAGAACAATCACGCAACAGCAGCTGTCTCTTTTTGTCCCCTACCCCTTTCCCCCAGTGATTTTCTTCGACCAGGTTGTAACTTAGGACTTGGTTGGGAAAGTTATAGGGGACTTGGGCCTTGGCATCTTTCTGCTCCCGCGCAAACTGTGGAGATTTTTACGATTCTGACACCCCCCAAAATCTCTAGAGCTAGATGTGGTGGACGGTCCTTCGCCCACAATGCTGCCATACTCTGGAATGCCCTCCCACTTCAAGTTTGCAGTCAACCCAATTTGCAGGCTTTCCGAAAATCTCTAAAAACATACCTCTTCAGGAATGGTGTCTAACTGTGCCTGCTTGGTCTTTTGCTGTTTCCCTCCGTAGCGCTGGGAGGCCTAAGGGTAGCCATCGCGCTTTACAAATATAATTTCATTCATTCATTCATTCAGACTGGTCCTTCTCACTGTCATAATGGCACCAGCAGCACTGAAATCACGCTCATCAGAGACACTTGCCACGGGGCAAGCCAGATAGTTTATCACTAGCCTGCTGAGCACTGGCCCTTGGCGCCTTTTCCCATACCAATACACCAATGGGTTTTGATAAAAGTAGACCTCTGTTGGGTCATCCAGATAGGCCTGGACCATCCGCACAATGGTCATGGGTGCTCCACTTTGCTCGGCTTCTTTTGCCTTTGCCTCAGCACTGGACTTAAGCCTTACCTGTAGAAACCATTCCTGTGCTGATTTTGGGGCTGATGCTCCTGTTCTTGTTGATGTTGTTCTTGGTGCTGTTGGTGGTTTTGGCTGCTGTGAGCCAACCGCACTGCCCTCAGGCTCTGAAGTTGAACTTGAAGGCTGCCCTGCAGTACTTGTTGTGCCCTGGAACGGGCCTCTAATTGCCGGCCGTTCTTTTTCTAGCTGACTGGCTTGCACAGGTATCAAAGGTTTGTAGTTGGCAACATCCCCGTCTGAAAAAGGAATGAAAGTGCCCAGTAATAGTTTGTAGTGTGGATCAAGAATTGTGGCACAAATGTAATGGTTGGATGACACAATGCCTCTTTGCACCCTTGTATTTTCAGATAAGCAAAGGATAAGCTTTCCACCAACTCATATTCTTCTTTTTTTCTCCACACCTGCGAACATTGCAGCCACCTCCTTTAGCTGTTCCTGTAGCACGTGCAACAATGGGATAGCTTGGCCCATGGTACAGTCCTCCTTGCTGACTTCACGTGTGAAGACCTTGAAAAGAAGCAGCATCTCTGTCAGGCATTTACCTAGGCCCCATTTGTCCATCTCAATGATCATGCCTTTCACAGTAGCATCCCCTCTTTTCATGACATATTAATTGATTGGTCTGTAATGATCAAACAGACAGTCAAACATGTAATAAGTTGAGTTCCAATGTGTTGGAACCTCCTGGATGAGTGCTTTAACTGGCATTCTATTATCATGTGGAATGATCCTCAGCTGCTTCCTGGCTTTAAAAGAATGGCTGAATGTGTGCAGATTCATCTGAAGGTGGTCAGTAAGTTGTTGACTCAGTCTTCTTGTTTCAGAAAGTCTTGAACAATTATGTTAATGCAGTGCGCCAAACACAGGACCCTGAAATAGCCACCATCGGCCATGGCCTTAACTATATAACTGCCATTGTCCGTGGCAACAAGACCAATGTTAAGCCCTTTTGGTCGCAGCCATTCAAAGACCTTAGTGTTAAAGTCTTCCAAAATGTTTGCAGCAGTATGGGGTTTCTCCATGGCAAACATGGCTACTGTAAACATCATAAATATGAAGAAACCCCACATCACGAACACATCAATCTCGTGTGTCAGAGACTTTTTCTCATTTTGCTCATGTTCAATTCAATATATCATTGTACTTGAAATACATATCCATCTGGAACATTCAACTATACAAATTGAGACGAATGCACCAACAATAACAAATCACAATACAATCCAAATAACACATAAAATAGAAAGACAAAAATCACTATCAACTTAGCAAACCAGAAGTGTGGTCAAGTCAATACCTTTCTACCCCTAGTTGATGACATGTGATTATGGAACAAATTGTGTAGTCCCAAAGTTGCTGGTACTTCCTTTTTTTGAAGGGAGTTTTTTCAAAATCTTAAACAATGGCTTCATCCTTGAGGTGGAATTACCGATCAAATCCCATGTAACAGTGCCAACACGTTTCGACCTCATAATGAAAAGGGGATATATAAATCATTTTGGAGGTCATCAGCAGGGCAAGTGAAAAACTCATTCAGTCTAGATGTAAATAAAAATGTATATATTAAAAAACACATTTTGTTTAAAAAACATGAACTCAAAAAACAAATTCATGCCCAGCCTATTATTCGCGCCAAGGTGCTTCAAGGAGAAAAATAGTGCACCAAGTTTATTAACCTTTAACAGAAAAAAAGACTTTGTTACAGTCCACAGCCATGGTGCAGTTATGACAGAAAAGAAACATGATGGGGAAGAAAAACCTAGTGGTTATAAATATGCATATCACCAGTATAGAAGCACAAGAACTGTCCTCCCAAGCAACTCATTTGAAGAAAGTGAGAGGAAACTAACTGTAATCAAACGGAAAAAGAAACACACGTAATGAATGTGACAGCTTATATGGTCGTCTCAGGATAATGGGCGGCCCGAGGACAATTTGTCTGAAAAAAGTAGGAGCAAGAATTCAATTTAAAAGATCAAGAGAGTCAAAAAAGAAAGAGTATAGGATGTTTTTGGGGTGACACCTACTTAATAGGAAGTACAGTGATCTTCTAATTGAGGGATTTGCTTGTAGAGTGGGCACCCCTTTCCTGACTGTCTCAAGGATGTCAGCATGCCCATCTGTATAAGACTGTAAACAGGGGGTGAGGAGTTAATGCGCATCAAGCAGAGAACAAAATAACGAATAAAGAGGTATGTTTTAAGACGGCACTTACAGTATTTAATCCTAGTGTCCGTCAAAGAGCTGAGATCTTCATACGTCCGTATCCGGAGTAAATCCAGGAAGATGGACTGTGGCATCTGATTGCGATATTTGAAGAACGCACCTGCTGGGAATTTCCAGTTTAAGCCGGAGGAGCATGGGACACGTAGTTTAGTGGTACCCTTTGGTGGAGATTCCGGCCGGTTGTGGAATCTCCACAACCGGCCGGAATCTCCACCATCGGGCCGGAATCTCCACCAAAGGGCCGGAATCTCCACCAAAGGGCCGGAATCTCCAGCCCGAGTGCGGACATAAAGTTAGTATGAGTAAGTGCATTCTGTGAATACCAAAATGAGTAAGTGCATTCTGTGAATACCAAAATGAGTAAGTGTATTCTGTGAATACCAAAAAGGACTAACTTTACGTTTTTGACGTAAGTTAGTTCTGTGAATCGGGCCCTACACGTTTGGCCACAGGCAGCCAGTGTAGCCGACGGATGGCGTTTGTTGTAGAACACATTCTAGGCAAGCCAAGAAGAGTTCTGGCAGCAGCGTTTTGAACCCTCTGCAGTCTCAGAATTTCAGCCTTATTAGTCCCCAAATAAAGTGAACTAGCGTAGTCCAATCGTGACAGGATGGAAGCCTGCACAATAACCTGCCTGATGGGGGGGTCGAAAAACCCCAGCAGCGGTTAAAGCCCACGCAATATACCAAAGCAGGTCCCTGCCACTTTCTTGGTTTGAGTCTGAAAGGTAAGGGCAGAGTCCACCCAGACACCTAGATTTTTTACCACCTGTTTAGGGGCGGGTGCATATCCCAGCGTGGCTGGCCACCAGCGTTCACTCCACAGCTCAGGGTCTCTCCCTACCAACAAGACCTCCGACTTGCTGGCATTGAGCTGGAGACAAATGTTGCATAGTTATGGGAAGAGGTGTAAGGGCATAAATTAAAAAAAATTGCAACTTTTTGGGGTTTCTGGAACACCTTCTCTAGGTCACTTCTAATGCTCTCAGGACCTCAAGGATAGCACTTAAGGACAAGACTCACTGTAAAAGAGGCCACCACCATGATCCAGTCCAGATACAGTTGGTACTGGTCAACTGGTCACTTCAGCAAAAAAGGCTTCTTGCAGCTTGTTGTATCCATGTAAACACACAGGAGGTCAGCCAACTGACCCATAGAGTTCACTTCTTTGTCCTGGGTGAGAGATGGAGCAGGTCCAGTCTCTCAGTGATTTTCTTAGGACACTGACAGCAGATCTTCCACAGGTCCAGAATGTGTCTCAGAAGGGTGCCCTGGGATGCCGCTTTTATGGTTGGCACTAGCTAGACCATGGGAGTCACTCCTGGCTCCTCCTTAAATAATTGGTCAAATGTTCCCAAGCGTAACCCTACCAACTTTTGCAGCAGTTCCTGTTTGCCCTACTGCAAGCAAATCCATAGTGGGCGTTACTCCAAAAATGTAGGATTGGGATACTCTTTTTTCCTTGTGTCGAGCTATTATGTCCAACCAAAGTGTGTCCATTGAAATGAGCAGACCCCCTCACCTGTTCCCACTCCAAACCTGTTCTAGGGGTAGCTTTGCACCCACTGGGTCTAAAGCATGCCTGGCTAGTGTAGGCCTTAGGGACAAAGACTTTCCGTTCTTCAGCTCTGTATGAATGTGCGAGCCCCACCTCTATCCCTTTGAAGGTAATGAAGTTCCTGGGTCTACCTCAAGTGTCCTTTTTGGGACACTTGAATTATCAACTGCTCAAAATCAAGTCCATCCTGTCACCAGTCCTAAGCCATTGTTCTACTGTAAGAGCTGTTTCACTTTTCATTAAGGTCAATCATTTGCTGGGCAGCTGCTGGCAGGCCAATGCAAATTAGCCTTCAGATGCTTCAGGCAGGGAAAAGGTATCTCTCTAAAATGTGTTTTCCTAAATATTTATTAAAATTCAACTTCGCCAATGAATTGTATTTCTAATAAATATGAAATATATTCCTTGAATGACTATTTTTGCTGTTTCTTGGCAAACGTTGTAGATTAAAATTCACACTCTATACTTCAAATATTTCGTGTATGCAGGGTCAGCCCTGTCAGTGAATATAGCTTTGAGGTGCTAGTCAGTGGAGGAAAATATGTGTTTTATTTTAGCATATTTTCTATTTTTAAATATCAGGCACATTACCTTGCGGGTGACAAGGTGTACTTGGGGGTGACTTAATAATATTTAAAAGAAGGGTTTCATGCCTGTCAAAAAGGGTTATTTCAACAGGTTTGACAGCAGGTCTTTAGACTACCATCCATGGTGAGCCTGAAGCCATGTTTTGAAAGCCAGCACTGTGGATAGCACAATAGGCGCTGCATTCCACAGGTAACATTTAACTTCCAGGCCCTAGGGTATTTCCAACAATAACATTCTTGAACTTGTGTATGATTTCACTATTGAAGAAGCTATTCACAGATACAATTGTGCAAGTCAGAGATGGAGCAAATTGCTGGCTGATCACAAATTTATATTCACTGAAAATGCTACAATTATAAAGTGATTTTTTTCCTGCTTCAAACCAGAGAAAGTTGCCAGTTTGGTTTGCAGTTCAAACCATAACTCATGGCACCCCATTGAGCTGAGCATGACATCACACATGATATTATTGATAACATCCTAAGACATCACCACTGACATCACTGATGGCATCACTGCCTATCAATTTTGTGTTAACAGTGTTATTTATATTTTTACATTAAGTATTGGTTTAGGTCTTTTCTTTTGTGTTTCAATCTCACTCAGTACGTATCTTTATTGCATTCAAAAACATCAAACATAAAACTTTATCAATCAAACGTCCAGGACCCAATCCGAGCCCTGATCTGCACCTAAGGGCCTGCCAAGGAAATCTAAGTTTCAGTTATGCTGACTGCATTACTCCAATCTGATAGTTTCTACATTCTGGTTGCACTCCAATGTGCCAAACATGCAATGCAATAGGAGGTCAAACAAAGCAAGCCCTGCTCATCCCACCTGATTGATCTATCCTATAGTTATTCATTGAACGATAAACCAAAGCCATCATGAAGGACCCGGTCCATGGAGATTGTTATTACAATGGAAAGTCAAATGAAAACATAGCTGATATTTTCTTGACTAATGAGTGATCATATAAGAGCAGAAAGATCTTCCTAGAGAAAACCCTGAGGGCAGCTCACTCCAAAGACCAACCTGGCACTTTATCATATCTCCTGGGAGTTCATTCCTAGAGATCATTCAGAAACCTTTGCTTTCCCTATGGCTGTGTGCAAAATTAGAAGAGCAAAGATTTTCTCCAAAGATCCCTCTTTAATAGACTCAGCAGCAAATGAAGAAGTCAAAAATAAAAACATGCAGAGCTGGTTGACCGAAAAGTACAACTGACTTACAAAAAGGTAAATGTGTGTCACTGATTGAGCTGAAGATAACCATTTCTCAGTGATGGAGTTACTAATTCCATCCCCCTTATTATTAATTTAATCTCATTGCTCAATATTTTCTGAAAAGTGAGTCCTCCCTTTTAATTCACTGGCACATCATGCTATAGCAAATTAAATGATCCATGATTTTAAAAGATCTGAAAGGTGTTTGGGATATTGACTTTATAAAAATGACATGAATTTCTCTGTACTCTTATGGGGCTTAGGTGGAGGCAATTACTATGCTTTAAACTTCCATGTTTTCTACTTTCACTCAGATCTGATATCTCTGGGCCCCTAACTGTCAGCATACGCTCAACTTTTCTTTGGTTTAGTTTGCTCTGACAGTGTTTTAAAATGAGTTTTAAAATGCTGCATTCAGATGTCTAAATGACAAGCCCAGCACGTAAAAACATGCTGCACTCCATTTATGGTCATTTTCAACCCTATTGCATAAAACCTGCACCTTCAGGTGTGCCACAAACATGAGTGATGCTCCCCAATGATCCTTTCACTTAATAAGTTCTCTGATTTGACTCATGACTATGCTCTAAAGAAAAAACTGTTAATCCAGCAAGTATAATGGAAAATATATTAATTATTTGGCACAGATGACTCTCATATAATTTATAAATACTATGTTTGTTTTTTCAGTTTTTATGATAGTGACGTGCTTGCAATAGTAGTTATTTACAGTAATTTGCCATTCGGCATGCATATAAACCATTTTTTTGTGTCTCCTTTAACTAATAGGATGCCTCCTTCTCCACAGAACATGTCAACGTTTCTTGATGGTCTTTGCAAACCAGGAATGTAAACGTGTTAGAAAGTCACCATTTTTGGCCTGTTCACTCCTATTTTTTGGTGCTGAATAGAACTGGTGGTAGCTGACTCTGACCGTGTCCTGGGCTCTGCTAGTCAGGCCCAGGGCCAGTGCTATGTTAAACACAAACACATACATTGAGGTACACTTATAATTGGCATGACTTATCCTGTAAGTCACTAGTAGATAAAGGGGATGAAAACCACCTATACGTCAATAGTATATAAAAAGGCATGGCAGTTTAGAGGCCAGCAGCCTTTTTTGCACTTGCATGTGTGCACTGTTGAGAGCATTAGATCATTTTAAAAGCAGCTCTGTGTAGCAGCATTACTTTTAAAAGTAAAATTCACAGAAACTCGACTTTGGTGATACGGAATCTTTAAAAGTGATAATCTACCTTATTGTTACATTGTGTGTACCCCCAAGGTCTCCCCTAGGGGATGCAACTATAAGCAGGGTCCCTATAAAAGAGATTTTATGAACCCTGGTGAGTGACAGCTGCTGATTTTATTTTTACCCAGTGTAGGAAATTCACTACAAATTCGACTTTGGTTCTGGGGAACTGTGAAACAATAACTACACTTGTTTTTGCATATTAGAAACCCCACAGGTCACCCCTAGGTGTTCCAGGGGTGGGGGCCCTGTAATTATGAACAGGGGCTTTATGAAGGAGGTTTTATAAACCCTGGTGAGGAAGATATTGTGGACTTCATTTTTCCCCTTGAAGATAGTTGGCCTCATAGGATAACATGGCAATATGTTATGGATGCATATCTAGTGCTATGAGAGAGTGCAATTATCATTCAAAGACTGAACAGAATGGTATTGATAAATCCAGCAGCTTGCCATAGTTGAATTTATCACAACTTGTACAGAAAAGAAGTTAAGACTTTCTTTTATGTAAGCCAAAATCCAGCCTCTAGCACTCTTCCCTGATTGGCCAGCCCTGAGGGGATAAGTCTGGCTGCCTTGATTAGGTGATAAGTGGCCTGTCCAGGCAAAGGCTATCTCATGGAGAGAGCTCTGTGGGGCAAAGGAATGCCAGAGCAGGGGGTTGGGTTATAAAGCATCAGCTTCGAAGGAAGACCAGGTCAGGCAAGCCTGTCAGCCAGGGCCCCCCCCTAGCCCTGCCAGAAGGGAGGCTTAAGGAAGGAATTCACAGATGTGATGTGGGGAGTTTATGGAAATAAGCCATACTCTGAGTTTGATTTAGTTAGCTTTTGCTGCTCTGCTGAAATGTAAGCCATGATGGATTTTGAGAAAATAGTGCTATCTGGGAGAAGACTATGGCGCACTCTGGAGGAAGTTGTCATGCTTCGGGGTGTTGCGCTGCACCTCATTAGACAGGGGTGCTACCCTGCTTGTCGCCAGAGAACACTTGATAAATAAGTGAGAGGTACAGAGCCTCTCAGTTCTGCTGCCTGAAACTACAAGAAGAAGGAGGATTGTCCTGTTGGAATGCTGGGCTGCACCAAAGGGCTCATCTGGTGAAGAATGCGCTTGCTGCACTATCTGGGACTACAGCTCAGAGGACTTTGCCTTGCTTCGAGAAGGAGTAAGGAATAGACTCCCTGCAGCTACAGGTTAACTAAGCTTAACTGACCCTGCTCCAGCCAGAGTCCTCCTCCTGGAGGGCACCAGTGGAGTTTTAAGGGGTTGACCAACTTCATTGTGGGAAGGGAAGTCCAGGCCTGCCAAGGACCATCTAGGAGATTCCAGGCCATTGGATTTGTGTTTTTGACACTTGGAACCCACCAGGAGACCTTCTGGAAGCACCTCCACAAGTTTGGTAAAGTTTGGGAAACTTTTTGGAAATGTTTCAGTAGGTGACAGACTCAATTGCGAGAGCCAAGCCAGCAACCTTCAACTGTGACCCAGCCCGGATTCCAAGTTCATCCAGAGGAAGAGCTCTGGAGGCCTGACATCCAGAGGTTGACCGGGATCCCCATGAAAGTCAAGACGGCGAATACTCACCTAATCTGGGCTGGTGGAGAGCAGCAAGGGCCCTCAGCGGAAAAATCTCCAGAAACGTTTCTAAGTCCAAAGGTAAAATTTTGACTGAGGCCTACCGCGTGGGGTATCCGAGCAGGGCTCTATCACGGTTGCCCTCAAACTTCGACTTTGTCCCAGTCAAGCGTGACCAGATGTCCAGAAGTGACTCTACTGGTTTCTAAGCACTAGAAAGTGTTGATTCTTTAGAAATTCATATCTCCGGTACCCTACATTGGTTTTTCATGGTTTTGGTGTCATTGTAAAGATATAAATATTTCCTATTGTTATAAATTTGTGCGGGATTTTTATTGTGTGCTGTGTCTTACCTATTCACTGTATTGGTGTAGTTAAATTCTTTACATGCCTGTCTCCTAAGTTAAGCCATATTGCTGGATGTCAGCCGCTAACGGTTGAGCAAGTGACTCATTTATAGAGACCCTATTTAGGACCAAATACCTTGTTGGTGGCCTTATTGCTGGTGTTAGGTGCATACCTGCCACTCCCGATAACCCACCTTCCAACATTTGGTGTCCAGCGGTATGGATGAGGACTTGTATTTAAATTACACCTTACAGTAAAGTGAGTGAGATCTTTAAAAATCCTCTAAATTGCCTTAAAACAAAACTTTTGATTTTTGGATTCTTAAGATTTGGACTAAACTGATTTTTAATCCATTGTTTGATTTTTCTAAAGTTGTATTAACTCTGGCTGGTAGTTGCTGTGACTCAAAACTTGGGATATCATGGAGCTGAATCTGACTAAACTGACTAAACTCAGAGTGGCTGAGCTTAGGGTTCTTTGTAAGGCCAGGGTGCTACCTGCTGCTAACAAGATTAGGAAGGAAGCGTTGATTAGGTCCCTTAAGGCCTGGGGAAGACAAGCTCCAGAAACTGTAGGAGGTGGATGAGGATCTCCTTTCCCTTTCTTCTAGCACCAGGTTCATGCTTCCCGTGGATGGGGGAGGACAGGCACCCCTGTGCAGGGCTCTCGGTGGGCCCTTAAAGGAAGGGAACTAGCCCAAAGAGAAAGGGAGTTGATGATTCTAGTTGTGAAGAAGTGGGAGAGGTAAGAGAGAGACAGAAGAAATGGTGGAAGTGATAGCAATGAAGAAGATGAGATTTCCCTGGGGGTGGGGTTGGGTTTAACTCCAAGCTCCCCAATTGAATAGTGTCCAGGTACACAGAGGGGGGTGACATTGACAAATGGCTCACAGCATTTAAGAGGGCCCTGAGATGTGGGGGGTCCACCCCAAGTATTGGGGTTCACTCTTGTGGGAACTGATTCCATCAGCTGGGAGGGATAGGCTCCGGGCCCTGCAGGAGGATGAGGCAAAATCCTACTTTCACATGAGGCAATGCTTAGTTGACAATATTTGGTTTGACCCAAGAACAGTTCAGGGTGAAATTCAGAAAGTGAACATCCAGTCCTGGGTGGACTATGTGAATCTCTCAGAGAAGGTGCTAAGAGGCTGGATTGATGGTAACCAAGTAGACACATATGAGGGGTTGTATGATTTGTTTAAGAAAGAACATATTTTGACTCATTGCGTACAAGAGAAGTTATGCCAGTACCAAGTGTACTCTAAGCTGTCAAGCCCTAGATAACTAGCCAGGACAACTCATGAGTGGATGAGAACCCAAGTATCCGGTCAGCACCTGTGGGGCGATCAAAGGAAGGGAGGACTGGTCCACCCAGTGGTAAGCCCCAGGGAAAGATGGTAAAAAACAGAAAGAGTCTTCCAAAGATCCGCAAAAACTTGAACAAGGAGGGGGGTCCCAGGCCAACCCATATTCAAAGGGAGTGGGTACCAGGGAAAGATGGTAGGTTCTTTGACCCCTTAGAGGTGGTAAAGCGCTTTGACTGTAACCAGCCAGGGCACAGGAAGAGAGATGCTGTTGGCACCAAGAAGCCCCCCACTGGTGGACAACCCACAGGTGTTGCTAGTGTAAGTGTGGGGGCGGAGAGTGCCACAAAGAGGGGTAGGGAAGAGACAGAGGCATCCTTAGTGTCCCTAGGATGGGTGGATATTGCAACCCTGGTTGCCTTTCCTCCAAGCATGGATAAGTACAGGCAGAGGCCTAAAATCAATGGGGCTGAGGTGGAGGCTCTGAGAGACACAGGTGCCAGTGTGACTATGGTTATGGATGCACTGGTGTCTCAAGAGCAGATCCTACCTGATGAGTTTCACCGTGTGGCCTATGTAGACAACAGCACCAAGCTCCATCCCCTGGCTAGGGTGGATTTGGAATGCAGAGGTGTGACAGGTCCTAAGAAGGTAGCTGTGTCTCCTGTGCTCCCAGTACAGTGTTTGCTGAAAAATGATTTTGAAGCTTCTGAGTTGTCAGAGGTAGTGAGAGGGCGCCATATGAGAATATTGGAACTCCCTATTTGGGTATGTGCTTTGACTAGGTCACAGACTATCCAGAAGGCCAATAGGGGAAGCTTGGACTCTGGAACAGAGGTAAAAGCATCCACGGACAAGGGCAATGGGTCTGGTGAGCCAGCCCAAGGAACTCCAGAGGTGCAGCTGGAATCTGACCCTGAAGGGGCGAATCTTGCCTCTGAGGAAGGGACTCCATCCCTTCCAGAGCTGTCAGATTTAGCAGAACTGACAGGAGCAGGTGGACTCTCAAGAGAGGAGTTTTGTCAGGAACAGAAAGACTGTTCCACACTTGAGAGCTTGAGGCAGATTGTGTTGAAGCAAGAGGAAGGGGATGACAGTGGATTTCACAGAATCTACTAGGAAGATGGACTGCTCTATACTGAGGCTAGAAACCTCAAGGAAATGGCCACCAGGAGAGTGGTGGTGCCCAAGAATTACAGAAAATACATCCTTACTTTAAGTCGTGATATCTACCTGGCAGGAGATTTGGGGCAGACTAAGACTTGGCACCTGTTGGTGAACCATTTCTACTGGCCCGAATGCCTGTGAAGGTAAAGGAGTTCTGTAGCTCCTTTGTCACCTGTCAGGCCAGTGGCAAGGCAGGGGGCAAGAACAAGGCTCCCTTGATTCCCCTGCCAGTAGTTGGGACCCCCTTTGAGAGGGTGGGATGGACATTGCTGATCCCCTAGAGCCACCCACCGCCTCACAGAATAACTGTATCTTGGTGGTAGTGGACCATGCCACGAGATACAATGAAACAATACCCCTTAGAACAGTGGCTGCTCCAGCAGTGGCTAGTTCCTACTGGGTGTGATCACTAGAGTGGGAATCCTAAAAGAGTTTCTTTCAGATAGGTGCACAAACATTCTGTCCAGCTATGTGAAAGCAATGTGTGATGAATATGGTGTTATCTACAAGTTCACCACCCATATCACCCCCAGACTAATGGTCTGTGGAGTGGTTCAACAAGACCCTGAATGGGCTGTCTAACACACTCAGGAGGAGATGGAATGTTCTCCTCCCATACCTACTGTTTGCCTACAGGGAGGTCCCACAGAAAGGGGTTGGTTTCAGCCCCTTTGAGTTGTTGTTTGGGCTCCCTGTGAGGGGGCCATAGGGCCTGCTGGGTCTTTGGAGAAGCCTCTCAAGGAAGCTAAGGACAATGTTCTTGACTATGTACTAGGACTGAGATCTAACATGGCAGAGTACATGTACAAGGCAGGCAGGAAGCTGGATGTCAGCCGGGAGCTCATGAAGCACTGGTATGATCAGAAGGCTGCAATACCTGAGTATGCTCCAGGTCAATTGGTATGGGTGTTGGAGCCCTTAGCTCCCAGGGCCCTCCAAGACAAGTGGATTGGGCCCTATCCAATCCTTGGAAAGAAGAGTGAGGTTACTTATCTGGTAGACCATAACACCACCCAGAAACCCTCACGGTGTCCTACATGTCAGCAGATTTAAACCCTACCATGACAGGGCAGACATGACCATGTTGATGGTTGCAGATGAGAGTGAAGAGGAGGAGACTGAACCAGTGCCCGATCTCCTCTCCAACAGTGTGCAAGATGGGTCAGTGGAAGGAGTTGACTCTCTCCCAAACTGACAGACCAGCAGCACAGAGACTGCAAGCAGGTGCTGGGGCAGTTTGCTGGCCTATTCTCTTTGACCCCATGTGTCACTGATTGTTGTGTGCACCACATTTACACTGGTGACAGCCTACCAGTCAAAAATAGGCTGTACCGGTTGTCTGACTATGTCAGAAACAGCATCACACTGAGGTAGCTAAGATTTTGGAATTGGGGCTAATTAAACCCTCTGACAGTACATAGGCCAGCCTAGAGGTACTGATGCCCAAGCCTAATCCCAGAGGGGGAAAGAAGGAGTTAAGGTTCTGTGTGACTAAAGACGGCTCAATGAAGTCACAAAGACTGATGCTCACCCTATACCTAGAGCTGATGAGCTCATTGATAGGCTAGGGGCTGCTAAGTATATGACTACATTTGATTTGACTTCCGGCTACTGGCAGATTTCCCTCACCAAAGGAGCAAAGGAGAGGTCAGCATTCACCACACCAGAGGGACATTACCAGTTCAAAGTAATGCCCTTTGTATTAAAAAATGCTCCTGTCACCTTCCAAAGGCTGGTGAACAGGGTCCTAGCTGGGTTGGAGCAGTTCAGTGCAGCTTACCTGCATGATATAGCTTTATAAAGGTCTACCTGGGAAGATCACTTAAGTCATTTGAGGGAAGTGCTTCAGCTCATGCAGCCGGCAGGCCTGACTATTATGGCCAGCAAGTGCCGAATAGGGCAGAGGTCTGTGGTGTACCTGGGCCACCTTGTAGGCGGAGGCCATGTAAAGCCTCTCCAGGCCAAAATTCAAACCATTTTGGATTGGGCAGCTCCCATTACACAGTCACAGGTCAGGGCCTTCCATGGATTGACTGGGTAATATGGAATGTTTGTCCAGAACTTTGGGACCATGTGGCTCCCCTTTAAGAACTAACTTCTAAGAAGAGGCCAAAGAAATGTGTGTGGACCCCAGAGTGTCAGACGGCTTTTGACACTCTGAAAGATGCTATGTGTTCAGCCCCGGTGTTGCTGGCCCCTGACTACACCAAGGAATGTGTCGTTCAGACAGATGCTTCAGAACAAGGGATTGGGGCAGTGTTGGCACATGGAAATGAAGAAGGCCTTGATCAGCCAGTTGCCATCATTACTAGGCAACGTCTCCCTAGGGAACAACTATGGAGTGCCAGTGAGAAGGAAGCCTTTGCTGTGGAGTGGTCCTTAAAAAAGCTCAGACTATACCTGTTTGGTACTCACTTTTGTGTTCAAACTGACCACAGACCTCTCAGGTGGCTTATGCAGATGAGGGGGGAGAATCCCAAGCTATTGAGGTGGTCCATTTCCCTATAAAAGGTCAATTTAAAGGGCAAGGTACAGATTATTTGCTCTTGGCAGCTTCAGTGTGGTTCCTGTAAGTAGTTACAGAAGCTTGAATAAAGATTGGTGTTTTCTAGGCTTAAATCACCTGATTCTTTGCCCAGATCCATGCAAGGCAATTCACCAGAATTTGTTGTAGGCAGCTTTGGCACATTCAGTCCGTCTGTTAGCCCCACACTGGTTTCAATAGGTTCCTGTACCTAAAATGTGAGTTGCTCATTGACAACAAAGGGTAGTAAGCCAACACAGGAAACATTGCCAAATTATACAATCACCAAGTTGGGGAAGCAGATGAACCTTCTGCTTAGTCCCCTGTGATTCTTTATCTGGCTCCTTTCGATGTGAATGAATTCCCTTTCTGATGATTTTTCCTCCAACCAATATAGCAGCATTGCCCATAACCACCCTTTACTTCAACTTCCCCATTAGAGCTAACTGCCTCAAGGACTTTGTGACCACATTTAAAATGACACTCACAAAACTTCTTCACCACACAACAGGCTCAGATAGGACCATTGCATCATTTCTGTTGCCCAAATCAATTTCATCACAATCCTCTTTGCACTTGACTTTCACGAAACATGTTGCAGCACAGTGGCAGGCCCCTTTGCAAAGCTGTCACCTTTCTGTTGCTTATTGCTACATTCTGATATGTAACTGGTACTAATGAGGTGCAGCCAATGCCCAGACAGTGTTGGCAAGTTTACAAATTACGAAATAATTATGTAATACTATCACAAAATGTGGCACATTTTGCTGCATAATTGCCTTTTCTTGCTGCATAATTTGCTGAATCCTGACATATTTTAACCCTCTCCTGCTGTATAATTCCTGTACCCCTGCATATACTTTAATGGCCCCATTCCCAGGGACATTATTTGGGCCAAACTCTCCTTATCTTTTTATAAGTCAACAACTAGGTAACCAGTGGTGAACACTGTAATTTATAGAGGGGGAATATTATATAATGCCATCCCACCTGGGAGTGATCCTGCTTGTATCTATATTTCCTGGCTTGTCTGAGTAAACAAATTTAAAAAGTGATGGTGGCAGTGAGAAACCCACATTACTGTTGCTGCTCTGCATGGATTTGAATGTAGCCCTGATAACTAATGAGTTTTATTCTCTCATGCTGAAGAGAGTTGTGAAAAATCTCTGCACTTCTGCACACCAGCCCTTATTATCTGCACCTCTCAGAGAAGAAAAATGAACTGACTGTGGGTCAGATGGACTAATGTTTACAGTTACTGTCCCATATTGGTGTAGGGTATGACCGTTTATCCTCCTCTGAATGATGGTAGGAGGAAGTAAGTAAGGCATGATGCTTTTAAGGAATCCTTCCTTTTTTAAAGCAGAAGTAATGTGGCCAGCCTGTCTGGGCTCTGTTCCTGCTCCCAGGACCCAGATAAAAAGTCTAGGTATCTGGCTTGATCGAGATCTGAGCTTTAAGGTACAGGCGCGGAATGTGATGGCTTCCTGCTACAGCATCCTAAGGATGCTTTGGGAAGTCCTCCCGCTTCTTCCCTTCCTTGCAAGAAAGCTTATGGTCCAGGTGCTCATTCTTTCTCGCCTGGACTATGGGAATGTTCTTTATTTAGGTGCCCCATGTGCTACCATCTCAAAACTCCAGACGGTGCAAAATTGTGCAGCGCGGATGCTTCTTGGGATTCTGAATCGTCAATCTACGAAAGCAGCCCTGAAATCTCTTCATTGGCTCCCTATCCAGGAGAGAGTTAAATTTAAGGCCATGTGTATCGTCCACAAGATGCTAGCAGGGAAGGGACCGTCCATCAACCGCTCCATTGTCCTGCCTTACCTTGCTAATAGACGCCTGTGTTCGGACGACCTGCATCTTGCCGTAGTTCCCAGGTTAAACGAGGCTAGAAGTGGTGGCCGCCTGTTTTCTTACAATGCTGCCAGGATGTGGAATACTCTTCCACTCCGATTACGCAGGGAATCCAATCATTTGGCCTTTTATAAACTTCTAAAAACTTGGCTCTTCTCCTAATGTGGTTGTGGGGTCTACTGTTCTTACCGCTGTTAGCGCTGGGATGCCCCTGGGTAGCTATGCGCTTAATAAATGCTTTTTTCATTTCATTTCATTTCATACTGCAGAACTGGAGGAAAGAAGGGTCTCCCATTTGCAACTGCATGCCAAAGAGTGGTAATGCTGTTACCACAGCTTCACATTACCCTGCTTCTGTGAGTTGTGGATCCCCTCTCTTAAACTCAAGATTTGTGAAAAAATGTCCCTTTTTTGAAAGGTCACCCCTATTTTTTGCTTATTTCTATTGCTGGTTTTTAGACTCTGCACTCTGGGGCACTGCTGTCCAGTACCCGGTGCATCTGCTCTGACCCCTGAAACATGTAGAAAATGGCAAATCCCTGATTGGATTATTTAATTTTATTTTATGGCAATAGTATATGATGCAGAAAATGCACCTATGGCATAAAAAGTTAAAGATCATTTGTAAACTGCAGTACTTAGTGGGCTATAAACTAGCGTGATAAGTAAAACATGGCTTTAGGCTTCTAGATGTCCTAAATGCTGCTCTTGAAACCTGCAGCCGGACCTATCACAATACCCCTTTTGACATTGGAAAAACCTTCAATTTAAATATTAATGGCAGCTCAATGTAGGCATTGCAGCCCACAATGATAAGGGCATACTATTATAAATGGGACAGGTTGATATTTCATACCATGTCCCTTCTGCTAAAACCTGTCAAAAGGTATGTTTCCTGTGGAGGGCACTGATTTGAAAATTAGAACACTTGAATATAGTTAAAAAAAGTAATTCTGTGACTCAGGTTTTGAATCAGCTAAAAAACAAACCACTCTTTTTAACATTCATTAAATGCCAAATTCAATGGGGTGGAAAAGTATCTAGAAAGTTACCTTTCCCTGACTGAAGCTTCTGGAGGTGAATTTACATTAGCTCTCAAGCAGCAGTCAAAGAAGTGCTTCACCTTAATGAGGTGTGAAAACTGCTCCCAGAGCAAAGACAATGGATTGCCACTGGAGAGATGTTTTTCTTCCCCTGGCAGAAGGACCAATGTGGGTGGGTCCTGAAACTTACTCAACTTCAGAGGGGCCTGCCCTGTCACATGTGAATATATGGTGACACCTGGAAGGCCCAGCCTTTGTCTCCACAGTCAGGTTGGCAACAAACCTAAAGTTTCAAACGATCTTGGTAGGATAAGGACTCTTAAATTTATGACTGATGAAGGCAGGAGGTCCTGAGGGAGACAGAGACTTTACAGGCGAGGATCATTCACCTCATGACCCACTTACATCTATGAAATTACTGCAAGTCCTGGAGTAGCAGATTTCTCAGCCTCCTTCAATTGTGAGTTCTATAGAAGAGTCTGTCTGGCTTTTCCATGTCATTCTGCTACCTACAGAAAACTCTAACATTGTGGTATGTCACCTATATGGTCAGAATAGTCAGAATATCATCTCTCATAAATATCCTGCCTTAAACATATTTTACATATATGTCGCCTCATTGGAGTTAGTAGGAAATATACACCCAACGAGACGAAATTTGTGTAACCGATGTTTAGAACACAATGGGGCATATTATCAAGAACGGCGTTAAAATTATCGCCGCTTTAGCAGCAGAAAACTGCAGCTAAAGCGGCGATAATGGGCTTGATAATATGCCCTTGAGAATTCCAATAGAAGCCCATGTTGACACCAGAACAGGGGCTTCTATTGGAATTCTCAAGGGCATATTATCAAGCCCATTATTGCCGCTTTAGCGGCAGTTTTCTGCCGCCAAAGCGGCGATAATTTTAACGCGGTTTCTTGATAATATGCCCCAATATTTGTCTCAGACGATATTTCCGACTGTGATATTCGTCCATACAGCCAAATAGTTTATCGTTTTGTTGCCAGCATTGCGAAGCCTTCTACCGTATACCGGTTGATAAATAGAAAATCAGCCTTAAAAGCAACACTTTTTTTTTATCAAAAGTGGAATTCAACTTTAATTTTCTTTATTTTAAAACATTATTTCAAGTATACGCATGTATAGTCTTGTTGTCGACATTGATGTACAAGTTCCACCTCCTGTTACAGTGCAGGAGTAATACTGCTGCACTGATAGATTACTTTCAGTTCTGCCTAAACTCCTGGGTAATGAGCTCCCAAACACCTCACTTGGGATACCATTACAATAGTTTATTGCTCTAATTGCTAGAAAGTTAATTACTGAACATTCTAAACCTGTTTGTATTTTTAAACAATTAAATCTTGTTTGCGATGTAGTTCATTAAATAATTCAGGTCAACTGAAGTTTATTTAGGATCTGAGCAGACTGTCTTGCCAAATCATTAACCAAATTAATGATGTAAAAATGCTTGGGTCATTTAGTAAAACATACGTTAATTCTGGAACACATTTTCAAAATAATTATTGATTAAAGGTCTGTATGATTACTGTATCAGGTGTTATTTGTATACAAAACGGATGCCATACCTCAGCCTAGATGTAAGAAGAATTCTATTGAAAGACAGAAAGATGTTTCAGTAACATTTTGTTAATGCGTAGACGATGCATTTCACAGGACGTATTGCGTATTCGGTGTGCGTATATTTAATTTGAAATACATTTTAGCTTAAACAAATATAGGATTCTTTTATATTTAAGAAACAGCGTGCACCATGCTCAAGTTTTAACGCAACATTATGTATAAACAGCCAACAGATGAGGAATAATTTAATTTAAAAAGTATTGTCGATAGAGAAATATTTGTTTCCATTGGACTGACATAATAAGTGCTCCGTCTACAGGAGGTTCTGAACAGTTTGTTTTGAAATTGTAGGTGGTTTTTATTACATAAAAACAAGTTGATAAATATAAGAATTATGGGCCATATTAGCAAGAACGGGCGATAACATATCGCTGCTTTAGCGGCAGGAAACTACCGCTAAAGCGGCGATAAGGGCTTGATAATATGCCCTATAGAATTCCAATAGAAGCCCAGGTTTGATGTCCTTCACACCAGAACCTGGGCTTCTATTGGAATTCTATAGGGCATATTATCAAGCCCCTTATCGCCGCTTTAGCAGCAGTTTCCTGCCGCTAAAGCGGCGATAATGTTATCGCACGTTCTTGATAATATGGCCCTATGTTTATATAGAGCTGCAAGGCATGCACAAGGAACGTTTGTGGCCCTGTGAAATGTAGCCCTAAACCTCTGATTTCTGCACATGTGATGAAGGAGAAGGGACTGTAGTGTCCTGCTGGACACGTTCTAGTGTCTCAGCAGACACTGAGCTGGTTAGCCACTCTCTTGGGGGAGTGGACCCACATGCACCCCACACCCATCCCTCACAGGCGACACGAGTGACGTGGGCCTGTTAATAAAAGGGTCCGGGTGCACGTGCTCGAGGCCAGTTACCAGTAATCATGATGCTGTGTCTGTGTCCTTTATTTCCAAGTATGTGGGCCCAGAGCCCACGACATTACAGGGAACTTCAGCATCGTAAGTTTACGCATGTAAGCCACATGCCACTGTGAGGTTATATTGCAGTATTGAAAATGTATCTGGTGGCCATTGGTATATTTAGGAAAACACTCTACATAACACCTAGAAATAGATGTGGTCTCAAGATATCTGTCAAAGAGGTTGTCAGGGTTCTAGATGCTAGAGCAACACATTCATGCTGAGTGGGCTTCATGAAAGTAGGTTTCACATGGAATTTGTTTTTTAATCGTTGTACCTTTATTAAGAACTAAGCAGATACTGGTTATACAAGCCACGTCTTGCTTCACTAGGTCTCCTAGGAAGCAGTGTGCCTTTCCAAGAAGAAGTTGAGAAAATTACATAAGCGGAAAAGAAAGCACAGAAATGACACCAGTGGGAAAGAAAATACAAGTCATAGGTACAGCCCCTCCCACCAACACTAAAAGAAGTCTGATCTATTTCAGATAGACCAGTGATACATTTCCTTACAAACTCAATAGCTGAGCTTTTTATGTAGTCACATTGACAATTAAGAATTCTCAAAAACTCTCCTGGTTCAGAAAACCAGTAGCCAGCTAAAGTAATCTACTTGGTATGTGTCCATGCCAACAGTGAACTGGAGGTTTGAGAATAGCCCTGCCTACTTCTTGCTGACCAGTCACAAGTGACAGTAAAATACAATTGCATCTAGCTCGGTGTCATGCCACTCATTGGGTCACTGAGCGCCTGGAAGCTCTGAAAGAAGAGACTGACAGCTGTGGCACCCACATGTTGCTGAGAGAGCAATGATTTGGCATACACCTTGCCTGTGCTAGCATAAGTCCACTTCTGCATTTTGTCACTTTGTGGTATTGTCTTTATCACACACGATTTCTAATTAGCAGATGCAGAGCTAATTCAAAATCTTTGAGCCACATTGAAACCAAGTCAGTGACTGTCTTGGCTAACATGAAATTCACTTCTATACATTTTATTTGACCAATTTACTCACTGAGAGATTTCATTGAGTCTATTAAAAAAGCCTGTGTTGATCCCTTTCACAAACAACTAATGTCTGAAACAACTTTTCTTTGAAACACCATCATTGATGGTGATCCAGCGTTTTTCTAGGCCTACTTGCTTACCATTTGGTCCTCCGACAGACCTTTCTTACCGACTGAGACGTGATGTGAGTTAGCACTATCAATCAAAATTCAATTAACAGTGCAACCCATTTGGCTACTCAATGAGGACAGGAATTGATAGCTTGGTTTAAGAAGATTTATTTCAAATGAATAATCAAATTCATATACACTACTTGCAGTGCCATGCTGTAAAGATGCAGAATAACAACTGGGATTCCCAAGCGTCTGAAGAAACTAAGGTGTACTAGCATTAAACAAACAAACAATTCGGTAACAGCAAAGCAGTACAGCAGCGTCAAAATCTGGTGCTCGGAAAATAATATAAGGCTCTCTCTACTATACATTAGTAATCTAGAATTGCAAAGTCCAAAAGGTGATTTGGGAAAATGATCCTTAGCAACTTAGGGAAAATTCTATGAAGGTCAGAACAAAAAGAAATCAAGTGGGGTAGTGTTAGCAACTCAGAAGCTTGGTCAAAATTCTTCTGTGGGTTAGGAATAAGTGTTAGCCTAAGCGACACTTAAGCAAGAATCAAAAGGAAGCAATGAGGTATAAAACTTCTTAAGTCCATTCAGTTAGCAGGGAATCAGGGAAGGTGTCTGCAAGGAATCTGTAGGAGAGATCTGCTGAGGCAAAAGGTAAGAAGGAATCTGCCAAGCATCTGCCAGGGATTAGAAAGGGATCTGCCTAAAAGTCCAGAGGGGAACAGTACATTATAATGTGCAAAGTCCATTAAGCAACACCCCCTTTGTGTACATCATCAGGGGTCCATTGTTTCAGTCCGGTTGTCAGGTAGTAGACGGTTACATTGAAAGATTATCACACACGCTGAACATTGGAACGGCATCAGTTTCTCACACTCAGAGTAAGTTCAACACATTGCTGAATAGGCCTTTCAGTTAGTGCTCTGGTTCCTCATGTACCTCAGTGAAGGTTTGCTTCTCAGGCTTTTTCTCTCTATCTCTAGTACAATAATGTATCTAATCTACAACTAACAATTCATGTGAATACCTGCAAGACATTTTCAGTTAGCAGAAAAAAGAAATCAGTTTTATGCAGCATGGTGAAATACAGGCCTACAGAAGTGAAATTAAAATATTATTTCAATAGTGCACATTTAAAACACGTGTGAACATATAAACACAAATAAATACACATTTCTAATGCATTAAGTTTCAGACTATATGTAACATTTAATAAAGCATTAAAGTATTCAACTGTAAGCATGACTGAGAACTAGATTTAAATGAAATATATGGAATATTAATGCATACAATACATAAGTCTTTAATTGCTTCTAGCAGGATTGTATTCTACATATATGAAGATGGTTTTAATCACATTTTCAATTATATAAATGTTATTCACCTAAAGTCGCACACACATTAGAAAAGTCACTATTCAACTCTATGGTGAGTACATTGTCTACTAAATGAGGATGGTTTTTTATTAATCACACTTAGGGACTGATTACAATCTTTACGGATTGGATACTCTCACAAACGTGTCGGATATCGTATCCGCCGTATTACAACTTCTATAGGATATAATGGAAATTGTAATATGGGGAACGGGATATTCGTCATGTTTGTGACGGAGTATCCTATCCGCCAAGATTGTCTTCAAGCCCTTAGTTATGGTAAAACATTTATGTGAGTAAGTTCTCTAATCCTGCAGTGAATGCACTCTTTAATAATGTCAAGCGCAACACATACATTAATTCATTTAAACGGTACATGAACTTGTGCTAAGTGCACTTCTCATGAAGTATTGGTTAAGTGTCCGGTGACATTTTTCGTGACGCGTAAAGGTGGGCAAAATTGCGCAGCAGTAATGCCTCCAACCTTAAATACTTCTATTTCAATTGAAAGGCAGCAAACACTTTTCTGTCTCTGCTAGTGCAAACTAGAATACTATTTTACAACAATTTATCAAGTTGATATAATTGAAGTCTTCATCAGGCCACATCTGCAATGGGATCCTGCTTGAGAGACCGGTGCTTTGAAAATAAGTTAATAAATAACTATTTGCTTGTGGTCCTTTCTCTACTTTGCACAGTTATTAAAACTCCTAAAACATTTTTAACCTCTCTTAGTGATGTGCATGTGTTGTTTATTTATTAGGATTTTAATTAAAAAAGGAGTACAGCTTTCTTACTGACTTTCTTAATAAATTCCTTATACACATTTCTTTTCTTGGATTATACCTTTATTCCAGCATACGGGTAATCTTACTACGTCCTATTAACCAAAACCACCATGATTTCCTACTTTAGGTATATCGAATCTAAGGGGATATTTTAGAGTTTGGATGACAGCGTTCTCTGTCACAAACTTGACGGTGTACTCTGTCCATCAAATCCTTGGTCTTCCCACCTCATCAGAGTCTGGCCCATATTGGGCAGATGGCCAGCCTTCTCTTGAGGGCCAGATGAATTGTGGGCCGTAGGAGGAAGGGTATTATGCTCCTGTCCTATTTAGTATGGACAGTGTAATGCACTTATTGCTGTCAGTCACTGCCAGGTAAAAGTTGGTGGTGAGCGACAGAAAGATACAAATAAAAACCTTCACACCCAAGGAAAACATTTTGCAGATGAGGGGTCATTAGTTTCTTTTTCTTTTGCAGTTACAAACTCCTACTTTGGGAATTTGTTTTTGAGAAATAAAAAGTTTGTTAAAGCTTGATGGACTGCTATACAATGTGATGGCAGCTGTCCACAAAACTTTTTGTACCTTGACAGGAGCCGCCATGGTGCCTTAGCAGCAGTTCCTGTCAAGGTCCAGAGATCACCTCTGTGTCAGTGTGATCTGCAAATTTAGAGGACGGTAATTCTTCAGTAAGGTGCACATGCTGTCCTCTGCCACCCTCACCAATGGAGAGCCATCAGCTAACCTCTAAATCCGGCTCTAAGTTTACGCATGTAATTTCCAGGATTCCAGAGCTGCACAGAAGATCTAATCATTCATAAAAATCATTACAGGAGAATGATTTTCCTAGCTAAGTATAGCTTTTCTGCCCATCTAGAGACTGTGTGAAAAAAGAAAGTCTTGAGAGGTTTGAATGCAGAAGATTATCAAAATATCACATCTTTACATTAGAAAGATCCTGTCTCTGAATTTACAGGAATTTGATTACTATGGGTCAACCGACCTATGATTCTTTTCACCAGAGACCCATTCAAACTTCTCACAAATTTTACTTTGGGAGCTTTCTTTTGACTTCACTTTCTGATTTGCCAATTTCCGTGCTACATTTTCATCAAATTCCTGTAAATGTTATATCTACAGCAAAAGTTTTGTAAGCAGAATTGAAAAAAAACATCAATTTATCTGTAGGGATTTCTTTCAGGGTTAAGTGTATGAATGAAAAAAACATACTGTATCAATATCGATTTGAAAGTTACACTGTGGCTTGTTTGGCTTAAGGCCCCTAAATACACTTTAAAATATACATATATACTGGCGCATAAAAGTGAGACCCTGTTTTAGTGGTGCATATGAGGATGGAACCAAAACAATACACACACTAATCCTTCATATGTGGTCCAAAGAGGAGGCATAAGAATGATAAATATTCTGGTGGCACAGAGAAAGACAGATTGATCTCCTACAGAAATAGTCAATTTCCTTCACAGCAAACGTACAATTTGCAATAGACAACTAAAGTCTTATTGCAATGCTGCACAAGGTTCCTTTCCATTTTTAATCTGAAGGTGTATTTTTATTGTTTGATTAAAGAAATGTTCTTCCTAAGTAGGAGTACTCTAATGTTTATAATTCACATCAAGGCTTTTAGGAGTACTGAGCAGAAAACGTTCTGAATCTTTGTAACATGGAGGTGCCTTGCTCACCTGTTCATCTTTCATGAATTGTACAACGAAAATCCTGTATACTTTTTTAAGGAGTTCTGCAGTTTGGGTTGGTCATCTCATAAATTTGTTACTAAGGTACCTTTGAATCTCAACATGATAGCCCCTGTACCATTACTGTTTTGGTAGTGCTGGCCACAGTTATAATTTGGTAACCATGACAGGATACAATCAAGATACCAAGAATGCTTATGGTCTCATTGTTATTAGTGGTAAGGCCAATAGGGCCACCAAGATAACAGCAGTTCCAGGTGGCTCCATGTTGATCATGGCAGGAAGGTGCCGGTCCTCAGCATGAGATTCAATGATAAAACATACTAGTTTTAATACTCATTGAACAATAATAATGGCTTTGTTGCTCCCTTTGTGTGATCAGTGTTAGCACACATTTGAGACTAATGCTGCTTGCTTACCCATGAGTACAGATCTGGACACATGCTAGTGAAGGCATTAAATGCATATGCCAGTTCATCTATTTTTAGAGGTTTGTTTGAGCAATACTGACAGAATGAAGGTATGGTTTATGAAGTACTAATACAATGTTGCCAGCAGTGTCACTGCAGGGTAAGTAATAAGTGCTACAAACAAAGAGGTATTACTTCTGTGACTGCTACGGAGTATTAAGGCATTACAGAGCTCATCTAAGAGATTCTCAACAGTTCCTTCCAGTGGCACATCTCAGCTGAAGTCAGCATCTCCTACAAGGGATGAATCCAACTAAGGGGAAGTTCACAAAGAACCCAAGCTTGAGGATATTCTTTAATAATATGGAACATAAAATCAGATACAGCAGAACGTATTTTGATGAGTGTTTAGTATGAGTGCAGCAAAAGAATATGGAATAGTTGAGACTGCAACAGCAGAGAACTAGCGGGTACTTGATTGTTTTGAATTATTATGTTTAACTCTTCCTCAGTCAAACAATTCATTTGAAGCGTTTAACTAAAATGACTTACCTTTACCCTGTCTGAAGTTCACAGAAGCTAATTTGCATTACCTCTGCAGGAGCTGCCCAGACTGTGCAGCCATAACTAAGATGTGAAGTTCTTTCCAGGAGCCAAACCATGGGCCACTTTGATTGATAGGTCGACCTGAATGGGCAATGAAAATGTAGATAGGCAAGGGACAGGGAAATGTGACCTTTTACCCTATTGGTTAAGGCGTGCCCAGGATTTACCCTCACCCACCAGCTATTGCCAACCAGAAATGTGGCACCCTAGGGCACCATCCCCAGATCACTTTCTGGGCCTGTGGAAGATCAGAATAGGACTGGGCCTGCTGGCTGTGACCGGAGAGGAGTCCTAAAGGACTAGACTTGCTCCTTCTTGAACCCAGGACAAAAAGTGGACCCCAAAAGTCAGTTGGATTACCTCCTGGGTGGCAACAGGGACACAAAAAGCTTGAAGAACCTTTTTCCCTGAAGTGGCCAGCTGACTTTGCTGCTGACCTCTGCTTCACACCCTGATAGTCTCTAAGTGCTTTCTGATGAGGTATTGGGGGCCATAGAAATATACTCTTGGGGTTGTTTGGGTAACAGAAGAAAATTTAGAAACTTTTGAAAAAATCTCCTCCAGAGCTTCAGCTGGACCTACCAGGAAAATAATCTAACCAGCAGTTTCACAGCATCAGATTGGATTTCATGTTTATCCTGTGCTGAAATCTCTGCACCTGCAAAAAAACATAAAGTCTCATTCTGAGTTGGGGCTTAGGAGATGTTTAGCAAGAAATCTCAAAAGCTCCAGAACGTCAGAGAGACCAACTTGCTTCAGGTATCCGGCCTTCGGTGCCACAGCAGTGGTTAAAGGTACCATGCCCCATGCAGAGAGAATATTTATTTTAAAAAAGTGGCAAAGTCCCTTTCTGAGCTGGGACTGGCTTTCACCTAGACCTATCCATTTGGTATAAAACACATATTGCTAATTCTGCTTATTAGATTTTTGTCATTTTTGTGTCATTTAAGTTACTAAATCATACTCTATTCTTCTAATTTGGTTTGGAATTGTTATTGCTTGGTGTTTTTGCTTTATTACAGTTTTGGTATAGCATACTTTGCAAATCACCTTCAACTTGTCTGTCTGTGCTACTGTACACATTGCCTTAAGCCTGTCTGTTCTGTGCCATAGCTACCAGGGGGTTGAGCTCAGGTTAGATTAGTGACTTTGAGAGTTCACCCTTGCAAGAGGTGATATTATTCCTTGAGGTTTGCAGTCACTCTTCCCAAATAATAATCTGTGGATGAAGAATTCTTTTGACATTTTGTCTTTGAATCATTTAATGGTATAGCCTCTAAATTAATATGAAGCATTACAGGAGTTGAATTGCTACGTGATCAGTTCAAATAGAATCACCATTAGAGCAATATTGGCAAATTAAAATATCTATGACTCCTTTCTCATTATTATTTGATAATCAAGCAGAAAAGGAATGATCATTAACACTGACATATTTAAGAAGGGAATCCTTATCAGAAGCAACTCAAATGTGATAGACGTGCAAATGATTCTATTAGCAAGAGCAATTCAAACTAGCTAATGCCCCTTTCCTGGCCCATAAGTAATGATTTCTTTTAGATTTAGAATTACAGTGTTCATTTCCTCCACCTGACAGAGACTCCATTATATGACCCCGTCCCACTTGAAGCTTTTAACACGCATCCCATTCTATTAATAGAAACCTTTTTGTAACAAGTCCACTAGAGAAAATATTGAGTGTGTTCTCAGTGTCTGTCCATTTCAGTTTTCTATGGCATTGACCAGCCTCCCAGAAGATTTCCACCTTTGGGACATATATTCAGGCCTAGATTTACTAAGATTTTACATTGGGGTTGCGTAATTTTTTTGGCGCAGCCCCAACTCAAAATCTTTTTGGGAATTTACAAAGCCATGCAAAGTCTGATTTGAGTGGGCGTGTAAAAAAAGCATGGGTGTTTCTGTGCATCCACCAATGTACTGTGATACAAATCCTTACTTGCAAACATGCGTTAGCGCTGAAATAGTGTGCCTACCCGAGGTTGGCATAATGAAGAAAAATATCTTTATTTCTTCCTGTTTTTTCCTCTTTGCATGTGTGCTTCATTCTACGGCAAGCATACAAGGAGGAAATAGCCTCAAATGATAGTATTTGTGCAGGAAGGTATCCCAACCTGCACAAAAACAAAAATGACCACAGTGCAGGTACCCTTGTGACATAAAGCATTGGCAGTTGCTACAGGGTAGCTATAATTAGGTCTGCGTTTCAATAGGACATGCCTTTATTGGTTTGCTAATAACTTTGGCATAATTTGACAAACCTTCACAAAATTTTCCCCAAAAAGTGCTCTTTATTAGTAACCTCCTTCTTCCGCAGGGGTTCAATACTTCACTGCGTCCTGGGGAGTATATCCACAGGTACTGTAGTTCTCTACCTGGGAGAATGCCAGCATAAACTGCCAGCTGGAGCTGCATGGATCCTAGGGCTCCCCCCAAAGCCCCTGAGAAAATTGTTTGACCCCTTCACTGTCAGCTAACCTAATGCCACACACGGCCTTAAGCCATGCATGGCGTGGGGTTGGCCACAGGGCCTGGCCGTAGGCCACCAATCCCATGCTGCATACAGCCATCATCCCTGCATGACATGGAGTTGGCTGCTATGTCTATCCCCTCATGACCAGAGGTATCCCCATGATAGCCTACTGGTATGCGCAGCTTGCAATCAGTCTTGCATAACTCAGGAAAACTTACTGACTTTATCAAAGAGTCACAGCACCAAAATATAAAAAGGTGGGCCTATTGGCTTTATCAAGGGGTGAGCATATCAATATATATAAAGCAATGTATAATCTTTCTCCAAAAGTCACTAAGATTTTAATCAAATGTATACATAAGAAAGTTTCACAATGAAATGTTTATTAGCGATTATTTTAATAATGCTTAATAAAGTTTTAATTAAAAATAATCTGTTTGTGAGTGTTTCTTTGAGCATCGTTTTTAGGCTGAACAATGTTAAAAGAAATACTCAGAGACAAGTTATATCTTTTCTAAAACAAAACCAATATGGCTCTGAGTCTTTCTGTTAACATTTGTCAGCCCCCAAAATGCAATCATAAAAACAACCACAAGCGGGCCTTGTACACCGTCCAAATGGCATGGAGCGCCAGCTCAGAGTGCTTTAAAAACCATGGTAAATTCTCCTGGGCTCATGAATTCATTGACTCAGGAGACTTATTGTTTTTTTTTAATGTTGTTGGGTAGCTGCTGCATTCCCTGCAGCCCTCCACAACATTAAAAAAATGCGTAGTTGTGCCCCTCCCCTTTCTATGGACATCACCAATCTAAATACAATATGTAGATTGCCCTTGGAAGGCATTAAAGGGTGCTCCTTCAACTTGTATTTCCATTCATCAATATGTTTTCAATGTTATACCTCTAGCAAAATTTGGTATTTGTGGCAATGCATTTTTTCCCTTTAATTAAGTTCCGTTTATATGCTTTCCCTCACTGGCAATTACCATTTTATCTATTTGATCACCCTAAATGCTACCTTATGTTTTATAATTTCACAAGGAAAATGGAAAGTCACCACCAATCTTTCATAATCAGACGTTTTCATACACAGTTTATGCATATTAAGTAATGTAACTGCAAATGTATCACGGGATGATCATGGATAGGTTGCAACGGCAAATCAAAAACATTTTTGTAAATTTGAAAAGGTTCTCAACACTAAACCATTTCTTAATCTAAAAGAAATCTTCTGCTTGCTTTCTCAGATACTGCACTCGGAAGATGTACAACACAATATGAGACATTTTCTTAACAATAGCAAAATAAAATTATGTTCTTCTTCACACCTGAATTGGAACTAGCAAGGGAAATCCTTCTAAATGTTATATCAGGTACACAACGGAAAGTTATATTCACAATACATGCTTTCTAACACTACAATCTATTTACATCATAGCTCTCCGTGTTCCGTGGAAACTGTGGAATGAGAAGACTAGCAGCAGGTAGCTGATTTGGAAGGGGGAATGAAAAGGAGCAAGATAAGCAGAACACCTGAAACTGCATCCATTTTCAAAAATTGGTGTCTTACATGACAATGTGGCATGACTATACTATATTATTAATCACATTTCTAAATGAGATAGTTATATTAGTTTAAATGCAAAATAATTAGTTCATTAGTTATGGCCATTTGCATCTTTAAAATCACTAGTTTGCAAAATAATTTGTCACCCAGTCTTTTGAGGTTGGGCTCAAGGCTAGGGAGCCATGTCGATAGCAAAAGCCAGCCACAACAGCCCCCAACCCAGCAGCAAAAATAAATGCAATTATTCAATTTCAGTGGAGAAAGAATAAAAGACTTTTAAAAGAATTGCAAAAATAAATTTCGCATTCCAGCTGTCGTACAAAATGCTTGCAGGATAGAATTCTATTTCCCCTCTCCAGAGCCTTATATTTTTCAGACACTGGTACCAAAGGTACCCATGAAGAGACAAGCAATAAAGCAAGGTATTCAAGCCATATTTAAAAAAGGAGTTGTAGTTCCAGTTCCAATTCCTGAGAGGAGCCTAGGATTCTTTCCTGTTTTGGACTTGAGGATTGTGAACAAGTAAGTAAAACATATCACTCTCAAAATGGACTCCCTACAGATGTGATTCCTTTGATTTTGGAAGGTGACTTTTTTTTTTGAAAATTGTTTTTTTTATACATATAACAAGATCTGCAATTACATTTCTCATTGAGAAGATATTACATTGACAGTCTCTCATCGAACGGTATGCACAGTGATATACAATTATACTTAGGTGCGATTTTTATACCTCATCTTCAGAGTCCCGGTCTATTACAGGGGGGTACATTTATGCCCCCTATAGGTATTCCATTTACCCCACACTTTCTCCCATTTCTTGGGGCATCCTCTGTCAGTGTACGTAGCTTTCTCATCCACCATGATCATGTCCATATCCCTGCACCACTCTTCCAGGGTTGGGGCTCATGCCGCCCCCCATTTCTGAGCTATATTCCGCTTAGCTATCATCATTCCCGTTGTTTCCCATATTTTCGACTGTGTGGTTGAGGTCCGTTGGTTCCCATATATTCAACAGACAACGTTTGGGTTCAGGCGGGACTGGGTTAGCGCTGACCTCTGTGATAGTGTACATCACTGCTGTCCAGTATAGTATAATCAGTGGGCACCCCCACAGAGTGTGGTAGAATGTGCCTATTTCGTTACATTGACGCATGCACCGCGGGTCAGTGGCTCTACCCATCTTATGCAGTGTCACTCTTGTGTAGTAGGTCCTATGTAGTATTTTGAGCTGTATCAGACGTAACCTAGAGGAGACCGCTACCTCTCTGGGCGATTCCATCGCCTCCTGCCAGTCGGTGTCATCCAGTTCCCCCATCTCTGCCTGCCATGTGGCCCGTAGTCGTACCAGGGGGTCCATTTGGTTATTAATAATTTTCCGATATGTAAGGGAAATTGCTTTTTTGTCTAAGTGGTCTGTTAATAGTCAGTCCTCTAAGGGGGAGGATTCAGGGAGTACCTCCTCTGCTGGAATAGCCGCTTCCAATGCATGTTTTACCTGCATGTAGCGGAACATTTCAATGGGAGCCATTTCGTATTGTTCCTGCAGGTAGGCAAAGGTGTCGACTTTCCCCCCTTTCCAGAGATCGCCCAGCCGGGAGATCCCTATCAGATCCCACTTCTAAAACCCCTTGCTCTTTCCCAGTGTACCTAGCCTGCCAGTGTTCCATAATGGGGTGTGTTGTGTAAGCTTGTCAGCCCATCCCAGGTGTCATGTCACAGTGTGCCACACATGAACTGTGTGCGCTGTTGGTCCCAAGAGGCCTAATGTTTTCTGTTTATTGTAGAGTACCCTGTTGAGTCCTCCCGTTCCCAGAGCTACTCTGTACAGGCGATACGCGGGGTCGGTGTCGGGTGCATGAATCCACTGATCGATTACTGTCAGTTGTGAGGGCCAGTAATACGCCCGGACTTTAGGTAGAGCGATACCACCGTCGTACCAGCTTCTAATCAGTTTACTCGCAGCTATCCTTGCCGGTTTGCTATCCCAGAGAAGATTAGTGACTTCCGAGTCTAATGCTCTAAAATAGGATTCAGGGACTCGGTAGGGCGTGTTGTGCAGGGCATAAAGGAATCTGGGTAGCGCCATCATTTTAAAAAGTGCCGCTCTGCCCAGTAAGGTGAGCTGCAATGTTTTCCAATGTTTGATATCTCGCCTCAGCCTCTGTAGCGGTGCCTGGAGGTTGAGCGCCTGGAAGTCATCTGGCTCTGACGTTACGTGTATCCCTAGGTATTTAAAGCTGTCTGTTACTACCCTGACTGTGCAACCCCTAGGTAATTTGGGATGTGGCCCGTGCAGAATATATAGTAGAGACTTTTCCCAATTAATCGTTTATCCTGATATCGCCCCATATCCCTCGCAGATGTTTAGCAGTCCGTGAATGGATCGCGTGGGGGAAGCTATACATAACAGGACGTCTTCTGCGGAGGGAAATGCGATCCTCCAATCCCTCCATCCAGCGCAGAACCCTGATTATTGGGTCTCCCCTAATCCAGGCTGCCAATGGTTCCAGGACTAGCGCGAATAGGAGTGGCGACAGCGGACAACCTTGCCGCGTTCCGCGTCCCAGAGAAAATTCCTGTGAGATATGTCCGTTAGCCACTACATGTGCGATAGGTTTAGTATACAGTAGGCGAACCCAGGAACAGAATTTAGGCCCGAACCCCAGATGTTGGAGGACAGCGAAAAGAAACGCCCATTCCACGGAGTCAAAGGCCATTTTCGCGTTGAGAGACAAGACCGCTGCCTCCTCACGTATTGTGTGTTTTCGGCCCAGGACGCTATGTAGGTGCCTAAGGTTCAGAGCTGTATTCCTTCCCGGCATGAATCCCGATTGATCCGGGTGGACTAATTTGGTGAGGTAGGGGGTCAATCGGAGCGCCAACGTTTTGGCCAGTATCTTGGCCTCTGCGTTAATCAGTGATATCGGCCGGTAGGACGCGCACTCCGCAACGGGTTTGCCAGGTTTATGGATGGCCACTATGGTAGCCATACACTGATCCCTAGGAAGCTCTCCTTGGGCCTGGCTCGCTTCATACATTTTCAATAGGTAGGGGGCCACTTTATCAGCCGTGCGTTTGTATAGTTCTATTGGGATGCCATTGGGGCCGCTGGGTTTGCCGGACTGTATCTTGTGGATGGCCACCTTGAGTTTGTCTGCTCTTATGTCCACATCGAGCCCTTGGGCCTCCTCTGATGTGAGTACTGGTAAGCGTATGTCCCTAAGGAAATCTAGCGCCTCATGAACTGTGGTCATGTTCGTGGATGTATACACCCGTTGAAAGTGTGCGGCCAGCGCGGTTACTATCTCTTGTGGGTCTGATGTCGATTCTCCGTTCTCTAGTCTGAGCTCTGTCACCCATCTATTCGCCCGATCCCTCTTATCTAACCAAGCAAGAAGTTTGCCGGCTTTGTCCCCTGATTCATAGACCTTATGTTGGACTGCCGTTATGCGGGTTTTGGCGTCTGCCCATAGGTATTCTTTATATTCCTGTTGTTTCGTGCGTAACCTGTGTGTGTTGGCATCTGAGGGGTCCCTGGCATGCTGTGACTCCAAATGGTGCACCTCCTGTTCTAAGGCCTCTATCTCTTTTTTCTTGTCTTTTTTATGACCTTCAATGAGCGATATGGCCTGTCCCCGTAGGACTGGCTTATATGCCTCCCACAAAACCAGCGGTGAGGAGACCGACGCCTCATTTTTCTTGAAATAATGTGTTGTTGTGGTTATCAGGCCTTTCCTAATCTTGGAGTTGTGTAGGAATCCTGGATATATTGGGTACACATGACACTGTGTGGGGGTGTGTGATCTGAACTCCACCATCACTGGGGAGTGGTAGAAGATTCCTCTGGTTAGGTGCGAGACCGCCCCAAACCTTCCCATATTGTCCGTTGCTGTGATAATATAATCTATGCGGGAGAGGCTGTTGTGTGCCCGAGAGTGGAAGGTATACTGTCTTGTTTGTGGATTTTTAAACCGCCAGGTGTCCAGCAAGCCATGTGCTTCAAGGAAATCGGCCAAGCTGGATCTAGCATGGTGTTGGGGCCGTGAGGGTGTACGGTCTCCTGCGTTGTCTAATGTAGTGTTAAAGTCGCCCCAAATTATCAAGTCCCCTTCTGGCAGTGTCAGTAGGAACGCGCCCAAGGCCGGGAAGGCCATCGAGTGCAGGGCAGGTGGGATATATACAGTCATTAGATTAACTAGACGGCCTTCCCATTGGGCAGAGACAGCTGCGAACAGGCCTTGATCATCTCTGAAGGTCTGGTGAACAATAAGAGGGAATTGCTTTTTAACCAGGATTCCCACCCCGCGGGATCCTGAGGTGAATTCTGAATTCACTAATAGCTTAAACCCCCACCGGTCCAGCGCCTTGCATGTGGACCCTACTAAATGTGTTTCCTGCAGCAGTGTGACTGCTGGGGCCTTGAAGCACCAGCCCCCTCTTTACCTTGTCTCTTAGACCATTGACATTCCAAGAGATGAGTGATAGCGTTGGTGTTGTGGTGCATTGCGTAATTGGGTTAGCTGAGATCGTGTAGGGTGTGGGTCCCTATCACGGACCGGGTCTTTGAGGTTGTGTGCACACAAGTTCTCACGGAGACTGTATCTTATTGTTTGCAGGTCTACAACCATAACAACAGTAACAATAAAAGAAACCTCCTTCCCCAAACTTTTAGTGTCCCTTATAGAATTTCCCTCCCCCCTCCCTGCCTCCCTGCATGACTGACTTAGAACTACCCGCCTCCCCAACATTGCAGAGCGCTTATATCCCATTCCTAGTTACCTTGGTGTGGTTCGGTCCCTCCTTCCATCCCCCCCTTCGTCTCTTCACAAATCAGATATTGCTACTACTTAATTTGACACCTTAAAGCAAGTGAGCGTGTGGTTGTAGTATTGTTCATTTAGATTTCTCTGCTATGGCGTCATCCATCTCTCCCGGGCACTTCTAGTGTACCAAGTGTGTCCATGGCAATTGGATGTCGTGAGCCATTGGATGGATAAACCGCTATTCTGCTCCAACCTCAGTTCAGTCTTAAGTTTTGTCCTTGTCCGTTCAGCGCCGTTCAGGTGAGCCTTCTTGCGTTATTAATGTTGCTTTAAGTTCAGGCCGTGCACTTGTTGTTGTCATCTGGCACAGTCTGCCGTGGCGTTTCTCTGATGTTGCAGCTGGACGCCACCCTTCCAGCCAGTCCCGGACTTCCTCCGGTGTATTGAAGAACCATACCTTTCCCTCCACCTCAAATCTCAGACGCGCCGGGATCAGCATGGAGTATTTCAACTCCCTCTTTCTCAGTTCTCTCTTGACCTCCAGGAATGTGCGCCGTTGCTTGGTGACTGCTGCCGTATAGTCGGGAAAGAAGGTCATTGTTTTGTCCTCAAAGTGGACTGGTGGAGCAATCCTTGCAGTCTGTAAAATTATGTCTTGGTCTCTGAAGTTAAAGATGCGGGCCAGGATCGGTCTAAAGGGTGCCCCTGGTCTTGGTCTGCCTCCAGGGACTCGGTGCGCTCTTTCCACCGAGAAGTAGTTCGAGAGGCCTTTGGTTTGTAGGTGTTTCTGAATGAGTTCCTCTACGAACAGATCAGCTGCTTGTCCCTCTGCTCCTTCCGGCACCCCAATTATGCTAACATTATTGCACCGAGACCGGCCTTCGTAATCATCGAGTTTGTCGGCAAGTAGTTTGGTTTCCGTCTCTAAAAGGGGTACTTGTCGTTTGAGTTCTTTGGTCTCGCCACATAAAGTCTCGGTGGTTGTTTCTACCTCTTTGACTCTGGGGCTCATATTCTTGAAATCAGCTCTGAGCAGGGAGAGTTCGGTTGATACTGCGCCAATTTTACCTTCTAGTGCTATATACACTTTATTTAGAGTGGAGAGTATGTCCTGTAGTGTGACCTTCGGTCCTTCGCCTGCGGGCGCGTCCGCCGCGCGCCCTGTGGAGTGTTCTGGCAGGTCCTGCTGATCTTTCGTGTAGGCGAACTTTTCCAATTTAGATTGCTGCACAGTGCGTTGCCCTCTGCCCCCCATCCTCGCTTCTGGCGTCGTGTTGCGCCGTTTGGATACACACGGGCGGTAGTACTCACCGCTGCCTGCCTAGGTGACTCTGCGTCTTCTGCGGCCTTTCGGGTTTCCTACCCCCAAGCGGAGACGCTGTGTTTGCCTCTTTCCTCACAACGCCAGCATCCGCCCTGTTCTGTCATTTGCACAGGGTATGCGCCGCCAGTGGTCCTCGCCGTGCATCTCCTGGGGCCGGTGGGGGGTATTCCCTTCTTCGGTTATGCCACTTTAACATGGATTGGAGTTTCTATCGCCTTCAGCTATGCCAGCCGCTTCCACCACCCCCTTCGGGTGCGCACCGTTTATTCGGCCCTCTAGCAGCAATAATCCAGCGTCTGATATTTGGGCAGGGGTGGGGGGCAGTATTTCCCAGGCGCTCTGAGTGCCTTCGGGTTCTGCACCCTCGTTGATCGCTTGCCGGTGTCCGCTGCACCTGGGCACACCGTCCCGGTCCTTGCCTCGCCGTGGGCCGTAGCTGTGTTCTCAGCCGTTGGAGGGGGGGGTGGGGGTCACGGGGCCCAGACCGGATAATGGAGGAAAGCCCAGGGCGCCGGCGCCCCGGCCAGTACCCTCCGATGGGCCCCGGATGTCACGAGTTAATTTTAGGGGTTCCCGGGATTTCACCAACCCGGACTCATGTGTTACGGGCACCCCGTGCACTCAAGACCCCGGCCTCTCCCCCTCGCGCAGGCCGCAGTTCTTCCACCCGGTGCTGCGTCGGCGCTGGTTGTTTTCGCTCTGATTTGGGGCTGTCGCTGTGTGCCTGGTGCTGTCCGACGCTTGTTCCACCGCTCAGCGAATTTCAGGATAGGCGGATTAATGTCCGGATTGTCGGAGACGTCAGAAGGGGTTCCGGAGCTCCGTTAGGCGGCAGCCATTTCGTTGGCTGCAGGCCACGCCCCCCTTGGAAGGTGACTTTTGATAACTTTGGACATATAAGATGTGCATTTTCATGTGCCGATCTAAACAGACTCCCAGAGATTTCTTTGATTTGCAGTGGGGAACAAAAGCCTTAAGTTCATAGTTCTACCCGCCAGCCTCTCATTGTCCCACAGGGTCTTCACAAAGGGACTAGCTCTGGTGGGGCTAATTTAGATACACTTGGTATTCACTTATTACATAATCTTTTTCTAAGGTGGGGGAAGATGTGAAGCTGGTATGCGAATCCAAAGCAGCCTTGGCAAATTTTATCAGCCCATCCTATATGCATAGGGAGCGAGTGCAGCCAGCGAGCCTGACCACTACAAGGGGGGAGATATGCACAAAAAATACTGTTCTGTGATCTGCATAGCACACACTCTTTGCAACAGGCATATTAACACTCTACGCTACCTTAGATGAGTTAAAGCCGCCACCAGGCAAATCTCCCATCAGCAGTTACATTATTCATCAGAGTTATCTTGGCACTTTGATTTTTGCCAGAAAACTGTTGGATATACAAGGGACTCTGCAGTGCTTTTAAAACTGCTGCACTGCTAAAAAAACCCAGCCCCCAGTAACAGCCTTCCAGCCTCCCGGAGAAACGCCTGATGCCCGGTAAGGCCAGTCCGGCTTTGTACGTGACATTTTGCATTCCCTGGGGCTTCTTCTTAACAGGAGGCGACGTCTCAGCTACTTCTAACAAGAGCTTTACAGGAGCCCGCTTTGACACAGAAAAAGCAGAAGTCCTTCTACCAGAGACAAGAAGACTAAATTTTGGTCGCAGTTACAGCAGCTACTACAGACTCAATCTGCCACTGTGCAGCAATGGTTGAGGATACAGGTCCTGATGTCCACATGTACAGCAGTAGTATCATGTTCTCAACACCATCTAAAACCACTGGCTCATTGGTCTCCATCATCTCGGAGCTACCATATGGAGCTTCCAGTCTCCCAAGAGATAGTTCAAAGTCTTCAACGGTGGTTACTTCCGAAGAACGTCATGAAGTCCCAGGTACAAGCTGTGGTAGGTTCCTGTTTCAGCATACTTAGTATGCTAAAAAAAATCCTTCCACTTCTAACATTAGATATCAGGAAGACTGTGGTCCAAGCCCTAGTGACGTCAAGACTGGACTACGCTAATGTCTTGCACTTGGGCCTATCAGGTTATCTCAGTCAGTGATGGCAAGTGGTGCAAAATGCCGCGGCCAGAGCGATTTTTAGACCCAAACCCAGTTCCCACATGATCCCCATCCTTAAAACCTTACACTGGTTGCGAATGAAGGAAAGGATCAAGTTCAAAGCTCTGTTGATATGTTTCAAAGCCCTTCATGGCTTAGGAGCCAGCTATCTCAACAAGCGTGTAAATCGTTACATTCCAGCGTGGACTCGAAGATCCTCTTCTTCCAATCTCGTCCGCACCCCCAAAGTCCGCTTGACACGCATGGGTGGCAGATCTAACCGGTTTTTGGGCGCTCAAGCGTGGAACAGATTACCAGTGTCATTGAGAGCCATAACTGACCTGGCTACCTTTAAAAAACATCTCAAAACCTGGCGTTTTTCAGGAATTAGTCGCACCGCAGAGCCTATCTTGCTCCCACAGCGCCGGGACACTCTTGTTGAGTAGCTGAGCACTATATTAAATACCATTCATTCATTCATTCATTCATTCAATAGTAAAGCCCCTTAGCCGGATACTCACAACAGGTGCAAGTCAATTGCGTTGGGAAACAACATAAGGGGATCCAGAGGTGCAGGCAGTTTGTCACAATTCAGAAGCATATACTGATCCAACTGGTGGGAGCTAGCCACAATTGGGTGAGTTTGCAAGCTCCCTCACCAATAAATCAGTGGTGATAATGACTGACAATCAGATCACAAAGTCTTTAATAAACAGGCAGGGTGGCACAAGATCACTGTCCTTAGCGAGTTTCACCAACAACATTTTTTACTTGGGCAGAAAGGAATCTATTGGCAATAAGAGCTGTGCATATTCTGGAGAAGGACAATCTCCTGGCAGGCAGCTTCAGCTGCAATATGCCCTCTTCAATAGATGTCCATCTCAGTCGAGAAGAGTTTTAGTTTGTGACAGAGCAGTTCGGTCAGCCCACTTTTGACCTATTTGCATCTCCAATAAGTGTGCTTCTCCCTCTTGTGTGTATGGAGACGATGTGCAAGGAAACTTGGGGGATAAATGCCTTGTCCGTCTGTTAGAAAATCATCCTTTAGCCCTGTTCAACCCCATTTCTTTCTGAATGATACTGGTGGTAACTGACTGTGACTGTGCCCTGGGCTCAGCTGGCAGGCCCAGGCCAGTGCTATGTTTCAAACACAACATATGTATAGGGTAAACTGTGTATTAGGGTACACTTTCAATTGGCCTGACAGACCTTAGAAGTCCCTAATAGGTAATTGGGTAAGGGGGATTATTCTACCTATAAGCCCCTAGTAGATAATAGAGCATGGAGGTTTAGAAGCCCAGCAGATTTTAGATACTTTGCATATGTGCACTGCTGAGTGGCTGTCTGACATTTTAAATGCAACCTTGCCTTGTGCTGCCTTTAAAAGTAAATTCTTATTATTGGCATGGCCTACCCTATAAGTCCCTAGTAGATGATAGGGCAGGGGGATTAAAACTACCTATAAGACCCTAGTACATTATAGTGCATGGAAGTTTAGAGGCCAACAGCCTTTTTTGCACTTGCATGCGTGCAGTGCTGAGTGCCTGAGGTCTTTTTTAAAAGCAGTCCTGCTCTGCAGCACTGCTTTAAAATGTAAATTTACTGCAAATTCGACTTTGGTGCTATGCGCAATTTAGAAGTAATAATCTGCATTATGTTTACATATTAGGTACCCTCAAGGTCTACCCTAGGTGTTCCTATGGGTTGGGGGGGGTCCTGTAACTATAATCAGGGTCCTTATAAAAGATATTTTATGAACCCTGGTGAGGGAAATCTGCCCATTTGATTTTTCCCTATTGTAGACAGTATGCCCATGGACTAACTTTGCAATATTTTATGCACACATAATTATTGCTAGGAAGGGAATACAAAATATAATTCAAAGACTTAACAGAATGGTATTGATAAATCCAACAGATTGCTATTGTAGAATTTATCATAACTTGTACTGAAAATAAGTTATACGACTTTCTTTTCTGGGAGCCAAAACCCAGCTTTCCTGCAGTCATCCCTGATTGGTCAGCTCTAACAGTATTAGCCAGGCTGCCTTGATTAGGTGATAAGTGCCTTGGCTGAGCAGAGATTATCTGATGGAGGTAATTCTGCAGCTGCAAAGGAATGCACGAGCAGGGGGATGGGCCATAAAGCATAAGTTTCAAAGAAGGACAGGACAGGCTAGGCCTACTCTATCTTCCTGCCAGATGGCAGGGTTAGGGGAGGAATTTGCATATGTGAGGAGGGGGAGCTTATGGAAATGAGCCACACTGTGAGTTGGTTTAGCTAGCTCTTACAGCTCTGCTGATATTTCAGTCATGATGGATTTTGGAGGAATAGTGCTTTCTGGGACAAGAAGATGCCATACGTTGGAGGAAGTGGTCATACGCCTGGGTGGCACCTAGCATCCCATTGGTCAGGGATGGCCCTTCTTGATGCCCGGAAGCTGAGAATACATATTTGAGAGGTTCATAGCTTCTCAGGTCTGCTGCCTGAAATTGCAAGAAAAAGAAGGACTGCCCTGCTGGAATCTGAATTTACACCCAAACGCCTGCATTCTAAATGACTGCGCCTATTACACAATTTGGTAGTGCAGCGCTGAGGACTGTGCTTTGCTTCAAGAAGGATTAAGGTGTGGACTTGCTGAAGCTGCAGGTTAACAGAGCTCAACTGCATCATCTTCACCAAGAGTCCCCAGCTTGGAGTGTGTCCAGTGTACTTTTAAGGATTTGGCAAGGTGCATTGTGGGAATTGTGGTCCTGACCTACCAGAGACCATCTAGAAGATTCCAGACTCTTGGATTTGTGTTTTGGACACTTTGAACCCACAAGAAGACCTTCGGGAAGCACCTCCTGAAGTTTGGAAAACTTTGGAGAACTTTTGGGAAAAAGCTTCATAAGGTGACCGACCCGACTGCAAGAGGCAAGCCGACTACCTTTAACCGCGACCCAGTCAGGATTTCAGGTTCATCCCGCTGAAAGCTCCAGTGCTCTGGACTTCCAGGATTTGACTGGGGCCTCGCAGAAAGTCAAGTCAGCGAACCCTCTTCGAATCCAGCCTGCTGAGGATGGTCAAGGGTCCAGTGCCATCGGAAGAAAAAGTTCAAGAAAAGTTTCTAAGTGTGAAGGTAAACTTTTAACCGGGGCCTCCCGCTTAGTGTATCCGACCAGGGCTCCATCGTGGTCAGCCTCAAACTTTGACTTTGTCCCGGTCAAGCACGACCAGATGTCCCAGAGTGGCGCTATAGGTTTTTAAACACTTTAAAACTTCATATCTCTGGTTCCCTACATTGGATTTTTGGCATTTTGATGTCTATTTGTTCATATAAATATTCACTATTTTTATAAGTTGGTGTGGGATTGTGTGCTGTGTCATACTTATTTGATATATTGGTGTTTTTAAGTGCTTAATACTCCTGTCTTCTAAGTTAGGCCTGATTGCTCGTTGTCAGCTACCAAGGGTTGAGCAAGGGGCTACTGAGATCTTTACTGGACCTTATACTGTGTTACTGGACTTATTACTAGTGGTAAGTGCATACTTACCCCTACCAATAACCCACTTTCCAGCACCATCCATAGGCTCAACAAGTCTTGTATGCCTTTCCCCCGATTCCCCTCCATAATAAAACTTATAAAGCACGCAGCTGCCAAACCAGGCTTCTCCAGTGCTTTACTCACCTTGGTGCTTTGGAGGTAGAACGTTATTGGGTTCCTCATAGGTCATTTTTGGCCCAGGAGCTTGTGGTTTTCTCTGCTGAGTCAGTTAGCAATGAATCCCCATCTCACTCTTCTATTCAACCCCAAAACACTTAACATTTCTGATCTTAACATCCAAGCACTTTCGTCAGCTGAGACTAATGACCTGAAGATTGAGAGGGTTGGATTGTAGCAGTTAGGTTACTTGAGAAGAACACCTGTGACATACAAGGCTTTAAGAATGACTCTACTCTGTTGATATATACTAAGCAGTGGAGGAAATGTATGTATCTGGTGTAAGGAGGCAGACTGTGAGCCAATGTCTGGTGATCCTTTCAATGTACTAGACTTTGTAGGTAAGGTTTTTCTAAAGGTTTAGTTCCCTCTACTTTGACAACTCAGTGGGCAGCAATTAGCTCTTGTAGGGCTTCTAGAAGTGACCTATCAGAAATTGATTGTTTTACTAAAAAAATTCCAAAAGATTTTTAGGTTAAGGAAACCAAAGCTTTCTAATCCCATTCCTTCACAGTATCGTTCTTTGTTATTGAAATGTTTGCAATGGGAATCTTTCGAACCTTTAGACCTAGCACAAATGTCCTAGGTGTCATTTAAAGTGACATTCTTGGTGGCAATAACCTCCACGAGGTTACTGGTGGAACTAACCTGCTTTTTAATTTTGAATCAGCCAGAACTGAACATCAAGTCGAAGTGCAATCTTAGTTCCATTTCTCACAGGAAATAGTTCTTCTGGTATTTCAGTCCTCAGAAAATGGTCCTTCATTTCTTGATGTGAGGACAGTCTCATTAATTTACTTGTAGAGGTCTAGGAGTTTTAGAATGTCACAATCATTCTTTGGCTCATATGTGGCTGCAAAAATTAGAGTAAGAAGCAGCTGCGGCTCATTTGCTACGGCGGAAGAGCGTCACCCCCCTTGCCAGCTGCCTCAAAACGCAGGAAAGGAAAAATAAAACAATAATAAACACATTTTAGTATAGTTTTATTTTTTCTTTCCTGCAAAATCTTTGGGAGCAGGGCAATGGGGGATGAGAGGCGCAAGAGGAGTTGTAGTGCACTGTAATCAGTGCGCATGATGGTTTGCCGGCCATCTCAGGTAGGCCAAACAGCCATGCGCCCTGAAGCTGTCTCCAACGCGAGCTGTGTTGCCAGGTTAGAGAGAGCAGGCACAGGCTTCCAGTCTCCCTAGGAGTGCAAATCCAGAGTGTTCAGGCCAGTCCTGACGCTGCTTTTATGACATGAGAGCAGCATCAGTATTGGCTGCAGTGAAGTCTGTGAGCCTGTGCCAGCGAGAAGAGGAGTAGAAGAAAAGGAAGCAGCCGGTTGCAGGTAAGTTTTGTTTTAATTTTTTTTTTTTTTTTGTTCCTCTGCAACCACTTCTTCCACCCCCGCCACTCTTCCACAGCACCAATCACTACTGGTAAGAAGGTAGCAATGGCTACAATCAGTACGTGGGTAAGGCAGGTGAAAACTCAATCCTGCCTCTCTGTGGGTCTAGGATTGCCAGAGAATATCTTAGCCAGATCAACCAGGGATATTGTCACTTCATGGGCAGAGGTGGGGGGTATACACTTCAGGAGATATGAAGTATAGCCACATGGGCGAACTCAAGCCCCTTCCTGTCTCACAATAGATTGGATGTGGATGCAGCAGGCATCACTCAGTTGTCACTTTAAACTGTAGGTTTAAGTCCTAACTTTATGATTTATTAAATAGTAAAATGCTTCACTAACTCTGCTAAAAAGATGTTACAGCATCACCATGTGATGGATTCTAATAAATACATGTCAGTGTTTACAAATACGTGGCACAAATTAAACACTGCCTTCTCCTTATAGTTGGTTTCCACCCTTCTTCCCATATTCCTGCAAAACAATTATATGAACTTGGTTAATAAGAGAAAAGGGGTGGTGGGGGGGACTATTTATGTTCCTAATGTGCTAAGATTTAGAGACATAAAAGATATTGTGCAGCAGTCCCTGTCAGAGGTAGAGCAGCCTCAAGTGTCAAGGGAAATATAAGCCACTGGTAAGTAATGGGCTAATTTGTGTACCAACATTTATTTCAGTGAGTGAATGTGTGAGCTATCATGTTTTGCAGAGTCTTTATTATTTCCCTATAGGCCAAAACCACTAATACACCTCTTTCACACAATTCTTCTTCAAGAGGCATCCAAGTAAATAAAATGAGTGCCAAGAGAATAAAAAGGTATACCGTCTCTAAATAATTACAATATAAATAAATAGATTTTCCTTCTAAACCCACCATCTTAGAGCAGGTGTTTTTATAGTGCTGTGTTTGGCCTACATGGAAGACAATAAAAGTTCCATAAAGGAAGTGTGAAGGGGTTAATATGCAAAGACACTGCAGTGACATGATCTGGCATTGCTCCACTTATTATCCCCACAATATCCTTAATATCACTGCTCTTTTTGGTTGAAGAAGCCACACCATCAGCACATCAGGATAGAGGGTAAGAATAAGAGGAAAAACAGAAATTCCCAAGCTTTTTTCCTCTCTAATTAATTACTTGTTTTACACTAAATATCCGAGTCCAAATGAGGCCTAAGTGAGTTACAGAGTGATTTTGCAGACATCTTTATAATACTCTTTAGGATCCGACCATCTCTAGGCACTAACATGGAGATTTGAGATTATATTTTTTAAACCTGGACTACAAAAGTTAAGAGAAGGAGAGCAGGTTTTAAATGTATTTCTCAATATCTGAAATCTACAAGGGTGTGTGAATTTGCGTAGTATTTTCACACATACTTGCTGTAAGTCTTGAAAATACTGTCATTATTATGCATGGTATGCAACGTTTTTTTTTTTTAAATGGTTTACCACATTAAGACCAGCAATTTCCCACCTCTCAAAAAATCATTTAAGAACACACCACCAAAGACCATTCACTTTTATAGTGGCTGGGAAGCAGTTCTAAAGTTAATACCTTTCAAGAAAATAGTTTCATAGCCAGCTAGCATTCATAAGGATATATTGTGATTTTGCAGGCGCTATTAATAGGCCAATAATCTATAACTACCACAGTGCTCCCCAAACTTTTTAGAACCATGACCCAATTTTTACGACACACTTTGGCGACCCACCTAGCTTTAATGGGCAATTTGTTTTTATGTAACTAAAGCATCATGTGGTAGCGCACTGTGATTCACAGACGGCACATTTTCCATTGAAATGTCCAATAAATTTGCACAAGCATACTGTTTTGCTGATAATACTATATTGCACACAAATGATAATGTGGGAAAATGGGGTTCGAGTGAATATTTATCATTTGTGCATCACCAAGGAAAGTGTAAAGTGATTAGATTTGTTGTGATCCTATTAAAACCTTTGTTTTCATCACACTTCAGAATCACATAAAAACCTGCTTCATGTTTGCTTTTCTAACCGCCTAATGTGCACGGTGCATTTACAGGAATTTACATTTTGTTTTGTGTATTACAAAAAAATGACATCCAAAAGCCTTTTCTTTCACACTTCCGGTACACCAGGTAGACTGTCACATAATTCACTTTACTTTTCTTTCTCTGATTGCAAAGTGAGAGGAGTTTGTTATCGTCAATCCCCATGTTTAAAAAATAAGCAGTGATTTGTCAGAAGATATAGCATGACATTTTACTGCTTTCTTTGAAGGCAGCAAATGTAACTTTCGTGACCTGCCAGAAATAGCTCGCCCACAGTTTTAGAAAGACTGATTTACACAATACTTTTCTTAATTAATAAAATGCATTCAAAAGACCTCTGGAAGCGTTCTGTATGTTCAAATTTGAGATTTTGCTCTTGGCCATGATATGATAATTTTTTCTGCCTTATCTTAGTCCATTAATATCCTGGATGCCTTCACCTGCTGAGGTAATAAAGTAATTTCTAAAATAGATTAGCAAAATTCAATGAGGATTGTCATTAGTGTTGTAGGTTATCCCACAAGTTTTATTTCAAATCTGACAGAATTCATAAAACTGTTCCTTGGCTAGATATGATGCCTCATGTTGGTGATATTATTTCTTAAGTGAACCTGAACAAGAGAAACAATCCACTGTCCCTTTGTTGGAAAGTAATATTCAACTCTAGCTTCAACATTTAGAAAGATGTGTCGAATTGAGGGGCATGGCTTAGTGCGCAACCAAGATGGCCACGCGTATCTGAGCTCCGTCAGATCTCCGGTGCGGACGCTCTTTTAAACGTGCTGTTCGGCCGATTTTTGTTCACCGCGCAACAGCATTAGGCAGCGGAACAGCTTGGGAGCCTTGTGGATGGCTCACAGGTGTTTCGTTCTGCTCCTTGGACGACGTTCTTCACGACGACTTTGTCTTCATGCTGAGGCACCAAAATGGCGGCTGACACGGAGGTTTTGCCGATACATGGACCGAGCTCATGAAACTACTTGGTCTGCATGTTTGGTCTCCTAGCGCATTCCCCTTGCTCAAAGAGGTATTGTGATGGGAACTTTATACCTCTCTGTGTCATGTTATGTACTTTTGAGGAGACGCTATTCTAATGCGATGGCCCTGATACAAAATGGCGGCTGCTGACAGAATTTTTTCGGAAGTTATTGTGCCTAATTAGCGGCCTAATACACAGTTGGTTGTGCTTCGGTGGGGGTGAATTATTTCATGTGCAACAGTTCGTCTGCAATTTCAAGCTTTTGGAGCCTATCCTGAGTATTGCCGGTTGTGCAGAATCTACTCAGCATCATATCCTGTAGCCGGAGGGTGTCCGGTATTTTCTACTATGACATTTGCCTGTTGACGTATTTTAGCAATGAGTCTTCATTTCTTAGAATATTCCGCTTTGTGTGTGGATTCTGTAGTGCGCTCGAATATTGGTGCTCACAACCTGTTGTTTGCTGTTTGGTCTCTCATGATGTAACAGACTCAATTACGAAGAAGCCTTCCTCAGTGCTTGATCTGCTTTCTTGCATTCTGCAGATGTGTTGGTCCTCGGTATCTCTGGCACTATTACTTTGTCTCTTCTAAATAATTCCTACGTTATTTTGATTAACGCAGCATCTACGCACTTTCAGTCACATCTGTGTGGTTCCTGTGTTTGGTTCCAATGGCTGAAGGCATGGGTATCACCCCCAAGGACAGAGACTCTAAAGGGAATCTGAAAAGGTCTAAGCAAAATTCTCCCACCCCGGATATACCAGCGAAGGGTAATATGGACTCTGCTTCAACCTTAGATACTATATTACTCAAACTTAATTCAGTCCATGACATAGCACAGAGTACCAAAACGAACACTGACTTGCTTTAAGTTGAGGTGGCGGCTATTCGAAATGACCTCAAAAATCTTTCACTACGTGTCTCCAATGCAGAAACACGAATAGGTACTGTATAGGACTTCACGAACAAACAAGCTAAACATATCCAGAGTATGGAACGCTCTTTGACTTCATTAAGAAGAGACCTGACAGAACAGGAAGACAGGAATCGTAGGGGTAACCTTCGTATCTTTGGATTACCGGAGGATTGCAAGAAATCTGCTCCCTCAGTGTTGGACTTTTTGCTTACTTGGATCCCATCTGTTCTGAATATTTCATTTCATAAGGATTTTGAAATAGAACGTGCTCATAGAGTTCCTACTTTTAAGCCTAAAACATTATCTTCTCCAAGACCGTTGATCTTCAAACCTCTCCTTCATCACCATACTGAGCAAATCCTGGCCCAAATGAGGAAGATTAAAACATTACAATGGGAAGGTCACAGAATATCAATATCACAAGACTTTGCCAGAGATACTGTCATTCGTCGTAAAGGTTTCCTGAATCTACGCAAAAGACTCATCGATATGAATATTCCTTTTTCCTTTGCAGGTCCTTCAAGATTCAGAATAACTTTCAGAGGTCGTCCACAGATCTTTTATGAACTTTCAGAGCTTTCCACTTTTTTGGATAATCAATCTGAATCACAGATGGATTCTGACTCACTTCCTGGCACTTCTCGTCCTTAATGACCTTCATTTTCTGATAAGTTGGTTCCATGTTTTCTGTGCCTTGTCACAAAGGGTGTGGTTAGTATTGCTTGTCTAGGTTCCTCTGTGTAATGGTAACTACGCACTGTAAGTCTGTTTGTGACATATTGGTTATACTCTATTAACTGATTTCTCTTTTATTGGGCTTACGGTTTATCATATTCTTATGTTTGTTTTTTGGGAAGTTTACATTCAATATGTTGGTTTATTCAGATGCTTTCTTGTTAACTATTGACTGTCATTGTGTCTCTATTTCCCTTCTTCTTACTTTATTTCTTATCACTCTTTTTTCTGTCTCTGACTTACTCTAATTTTGGCCCTGTTTTCTATTTGTTTTTCCTTCGCCCATACTGCTGTAGTCTTTCTGGGTAATGATATTCTAGATAGTTGGGGGCCGATTCCGATCTCGGCCGGTAGGGCTCCGAATCGGATTCGGCTTTACCGGATCCGATTCGGAGCCCTGTTTCCCGACCGAACCGTACGCGGGTCCGGCCGAGCGAGTACGATGCGAAATCGCCGACCGACCTCGTCCGGGCGTCCCGACCGCTCCGACCGACTCGCTCGGACTCGAACCGCTCCGACCGACTCGCTCGGACTCGACTCGCACCGCGCAATGGAGACGTTCCCGGCCGGGTAAGTACGATGCGCGCCGCGAGCAGTCCGACCGAGCCGCGCACTCCGGCTCGTAAGAGCTGTCGGAGCCGTACTTTGGGGGTCCGTGTCGGACCCCCTGTACGCGTAGCCGCGCGAGTCGCACACAGGGGGGACCCATGGGTCCCCCTACCTGTGCGTGTATGGCGCGAGTCGCTCGCCGCGTACCCGCTGTAGGGGCGCCCTTGTCCGACTTCCGCACCCATTGAGTCAATGGGAGCCCGCGTACGCGTTGTACGACCGGCTCCCATTGACATCAATGGGAGTCCGACCGACTCGAGTCCGATAACATACGGACGCATCGTACTCGTTCGGTCGGACTGCACGGGTCCGATTCGGTCGGAAATCTCTCCGGGTCCGGCTCGGTCGGAGAAACTTCCGGCCCGAATCGGAATCGACCCCTTGGTCTTTTTTCTTTGCTTTTATTTCTTACTATGTGTATGATAAATAAGTATTCTCTTCTTCTATTTCCTACTTTATTTCTCTTTCTGTGCTCGATCTTCGCTTATATATGTTTTTTCTACTATTTTTGATTATTTTACTTATTGCTTGTCTTTTCCCCTCTCTTATATTATAATTTTATATTGGTGATAATATTTATGTGTATTTATTATTCATCTGTGTTTTTGCCCACTATTGTTTTTCTTATACACTTCTTTGTTTTGTATGCACATTTTCTTTTTCTTATTTATGTATTTACTCATTATTTTGATTCTTTTGCTTTCATTATATATGTATCTAAGTCATGAATTATATGTATCTATGTCATGAATTACATTGTATGCAGAATTTGCTATCAACTTCTTAGTTTTCCATATATTCTAATATTTATTCTTGGATGCTATCAATTTTGTAGTGTCTGGTATGTTAATGATTTGTGATTTCTATGATCTATAGTGGTATTTATATTGCTTCAAATTGTTATTTATTACACCACTTATCATTATTTATTATGCCTCAGAATGTTATTTATATTACCTAATACTGCTATTTATAATGCCTTAACTTGCTATTTATCTGATATTTTTGCTTTACTTTTCTACTTAGGATTTGCTAATATGTTGCTCGCTGATCAAATATGATATATTTCTTGGTTCTTGTACTATTTATTCTTATCGATGGATTATTCATAGTATAGTATGCATTGATATTTTTATATTTGTTTCGTCGCTTAATGAAATACTGATTGTTATGTGGTCTGCATCGTGGCTGGTGGCCTCTGTGGTTGCTCTTCCACGTTATTTCCCCTCATTCAAATTGTCTATTACAGACATCCCCTGTTGGGGTTTCTCTCTTTCTATGCTCCTTTTTTCTTTGGAGTACTTTTGTTCTTTCCTTTCTTCTTTCTAATCTTTTCTTCTTCCCTTTCTATTTTTCTTACTCTAGGGACATCTGCTTTGGTGTATTTTTTACGATTTGTTAGTTTTCCTTTTACCCCTATACCTGAGGTTCTTTTGGTTATCCTTTTCTTTTCTTTTTATCGGATGTTTTCATTTGTTTTGTCTTTTGTTTACTTATGGCTGGTTTAAATATAGTCTCACTTAATGTTCGTGGGTTGAATCACCCTGTCAAAAGGGCCAAGATCTTAGATTATTGCAAAAGCTTATCTGGCGATGTTGTTCTACTACAGGAGACTAAGATAGCTTTTAAAGAAGCTTTGCTTTTGCGGAAGGAGTGGGTTCTTGATGTTACTTGTTCTGAAGCTTCTGGTAAAAAGAATGGGGTTGTGACCTTGATTTCCAAAAACTCTGGTTTGTCTATTGTTACTGCTGAACATGATGCCAATGGCAGGTGGTTACTTACGCGCATGTCCAATGGTTCAGATGATTTATATATCATGAATATTTATGCCCTAACATCGATGATCCTCTTTTTTGGTGTTCCATAGATAAAAAACTTTCTGATATTCCTCAGAAAGCTAGAACAATTGTTGGCGGTGATTTTAATTTGCCCTTAGATCCTATTCTGGATAGACATTCTGCTTTTAAATTTCGTCCCCCTAGGTCGCATAAACACCTCATTAATATGTGTTCTTCTCATCACCTGGTTGACGCATGGAGAATGCAGAACCCTACGGGTAGCGATTTCACGTTTTTCTTCTCTCCACCTTCTAGCTTTTCTCGTATTGATTATCTTCTAGTTGATGCTGCTCTTTTAAAGCATACCATAAATGTTATGATTCACCCAATAGTCGTTTCTGATCACGCAGCGGTTTCTTTGACTATCCTTAATCTTACAGATACGAGAGGCCCTCGTAATTGGCGCCTTAATACAGAAATTTTGGATGATAAGGATGAAGTCAAGGAGCTTAATGATGAGATTGATAATTTCTTCAAAGATAATGAATCTTCGGTGGATTCCCCAATAGTTCTATGGGATGCATTTAAATGTACTATTCAGGGTAATATTATCAAAAAAATGTCAAAAAGGAATAGTGATATCAGAAAGTCGCTGCAGTCTTTGGGAGATGAGATCAAATGTAAAGAAGTGCTATATAGATGCTCTAATGACAAGTCTCTCTTACAGGATATCAAGAATTTAAAATATTCTTTTAATTATATAGTCACTAAAAGAGCTTATATTGGTGTACACGCTCAAAAATCTCGTCATTTGTTATTACGAAATAGAGCTGGTGAGATGTTAGCTGCCACCTTAAAATATCAGAATACTAATATTAAAGCCACCCAGATTTCTTTTATTAATGATAAAAACGGGTCAAAGAAATTTCTTACTCAAGAAATACTTGAAGTCTTCCGTGATTTTTATGAAAAGTTATACACTCCGGAAAATCCATGTAACATTTCTGCATGTCAACAGTTTCTGAATTCGATTCCTATGAATACTATCTCCCATTCTGATATGATTGATTTGGGGAAATCGATTGAGGCTGATGAGATAATTCAGGCTATTAAGGCTACTCGGTCAGGGAAGGCTCCGGGGTCAGATGGGTTTCCTATTGCCTTTTATAAAACATTTTCTTCCTCAATACTCAAATATCTTAAGGAGGTTTTTGACAATTTTGACTTTTCTGGCAAGGTATCTGGCTCAGCTGCTGAGGCTACTATAGTCCTGATTCCGAAAGATGGCAAGGATCATTCTGATCCTAAAAATTTCCATCCAATTTCATTATTAAATATGGAAGCTTAGATTTTTGCCAAGATTTTGGCTAAGCGTTTAGAAGGTCATATCCCTAGTCTTATTCATGATTCCCAAACTGGTTTCGTTAAAGGGAGACTCGCCAGAGATAATATCCGAACCTTTTGTCATATTTTAGAGAAAGCAAAACTTTCTACATTGCATCAGCGGCGATCGCTCTTGACGCCGAAAAGGCTTTCAACAAAGTATCATGGCCTTTTTTACAAGTAGTCTTACAATCCCATAACCTCGGGGTCTCTTTCATTAATATGGTAATGTCTCTCTATGTGCAGCCAAAAGCCAACATTAGAGTTAATGGGGCTACGTCTTCCTTTTTTAATCTTCGTCAGGGCACTAGACAAGGGTGCCCTTTATCACCCCCTTTTTTTTATTGTCTATTGACCCACTTCTTCGTTTACTCAAACTGAACCAAGATATCAAAGGTTTTCAATTTGGTTCATACACACTTAAAACAGCCGCCTATGCGGATGACGTTCTTACCTTTTCAGAGGATATTGTTGCTGCGATTCCTGTTATTTCTAATACCATAAGAGAGTTTTCGCTTGTCTCTGGATATTGTCTGAACAAAGAGAAGACAGAAATGTTCCCCCTTAATTCGTTGTGTTTCCCTTCGCATATGGGCGACTCAGGATTTAAATGGCAATCGACTCGTATTAAGTATTTAGGAATTTGGTTTTGTAAAGACCTTCCAGATACTATCTCTTATAATGAATCCCACATAATAGCTAAAGTTAAAGATCTTTTGTCCTCCTGGTCTCCTAAATATATTTCCTGGTGGGGAAGATTTCAAACCCTTAAGATGATGATAACCTCGATTATTAATTTCCTATCCTCCATGTTACCTATAAAGCTTCCTTCTTCCTTTTTCCATGAGATTGATTCACTCACTTCAAAATTTTTGTGGAGTGACAAACATGCTAGAATTGCTTATGAACACCTTAGAAAGCCCTCTGTTCTGGGGGTTGTAATCTGCCAGATTGGAATTTGTATCAAATCGCCTTTTTAGCCTCTCAAGGTGTTCTTTGGTTCTTGCCAGACTCCCCAACACACACCCCCGTGGATTTATATTGAGCGAGAGTTGTGTTAGCCTCTTTCTACTTCTTCATTTATTACTGCTTCTAAACTTGTTCTTGGTCATTCCCATCGTATTATTTTAGACACGATTAATGCACTAAAATATATTGACAAAAAAGGATCTAAACCTATTCATAAATCGAGGTGGTCCTCACTATGGTACAACCCTAAAATTGTTACTGATATTGATCCTGCTACGGTTTCTTCGTGGGCTGCCCACGGTATTAGATTGGTAAAAGATCTTTATGATTCCAATTATGACCCTCTCCCATTCTCTTTTTTGGCTAGAGAATATAACCTTACTAATATGGATTTTTATTCTTTTTTGAAATTAAAGGTTGCTCTTTCTAAAGTATCCCTTTCTACTGATTCGGTTACTGTCTCACTTCTTTCCATGTGGTATCGTTCAGGACATACTGCTTCGAGAATATATACATTTCTATCTGCTTCACTTCCTTCACAGTCCACAATCACATATGATAAATGGTCTCATCATTTTGAAAATTATATTTTTAAACATATTTCACAAGAGACCTGGCAATTGATTGGAAAGTTATCTCTATGTAATAAAATTGCGTCTTCTCTTATTCAATCTAATTTCTTTACCTTAAATCTCCTTCACTGGACCCCTGCTCGCTTATATAAATTGAAACTAAGGGATAGTGATCTTTGTTGGAATTGTAATCTGAAACCAGTCACTCATCAACATATGTTTTTTGAATGTACGTTATTACAATCCTATTGGGGTTTAGTGCAGAAACATTTATCACTAATCTTTAATATGTCGTTGGAGCTTTAGTTACCTATGATCTTATTGGGTCCATGGGCTTCAACTATTCCTTTACTCCTTGACAATACGGATATGCAGCTAATGGATTTACTTATTTCCATTGCTGTTAAAGTTAAACTAACAGAATGGAAATCTTTTCATCTCCTGTCTTATCATACCTGGTGGGCATGGGTATCATACCTTCGTGGAGCTAACACTTTTGTTGATGAGAAGCATTATTCCCCTTCCATTTCTAGTAATATATGGCGGTCACTGGATAATTATATGAATTTGTCCTCTCAGGGGTTAGTAGCTCAGTATCCCTTTGATTCTACTCTTTAGGTTGTCTCCTACATTGAAGCAGATGTCCCCTCCTCTTCCTCCTCCTTTCTTCTTTTTCTTCTTTCCTTTAGTTTTTATGCCTTTTCTTCTCTTTCTTTGCTTTCCTTTCATTATTCGATCTTATTTCTCAGCAATTCGACTGGTGTATGACCTCGACATGTTTTATGCTGGTGATCTTAATTATTTATCTTACCTGGGTTTTGTAATATTATCTGACTCAGTGTATAACATATAATATATGTCATCTATATTTATATATTGGGTTTCCCTTGCCTAAATAACGATATGTTTACCCTCCTTTTTAACCCAGGTCATTAACTTCTGTTATGAAATCTGTTTTTGATTCTGTAACTCTTGGACTTTACCTTACTGTATATATATATATTTTTTTAATGCCATGTTGTATTGCAATATATTATCAATATATTATAAATGTATTATCTCTTTTAAATAACAATAAAGATATTTGAACAAAAAAGAAAGATGTGTCGAATTTATTACTACCTGATTCACAAAGAAATTGTTAGCTGACATTTTGCCTCCATTTGTTTCCTGCCAGTGATTTACAAAAGTAGTCTTTGCAGGCATACATGCATTAACCGCTGGAAATTTCTTCAGCAAACGTATAGAGAAATCCCCAGTAGTAAATGCCATTGCAAATAAAGGAAAGTGGGTCTTGCAAGGTTTGGTTTGCCTTGCATGTTTGGGAATATATTATCAAACTCCATATACCTCCTTTTACCTTAGTGATTAATATCGGGATAACCTGTCATTGACAGCAAGAATAAGCACTAATGAAATATGAACAGAAATATGAACATGTTTAAGTCTGTCAGCATGATTACTGTGCATGTGTAAACCACGTTTAACAGGCAAATATGGCAATGTAAATTTATGAGTCTTCATTGGTGTATTATCTTGAATCCATTGACAAAAGTGATTGTTATGTGGTCACGTGTTGATGCGATTACTACAATATTTTGATTGGCAAAACAATACGATTACGAGTTATAAGTTTGGTAATACAAAGGCATGTGTCTCCTTTTGATTTCGAGTCCATAGATGAGAAGAGATTGAAAAATAATCATGCCTAGACATGATCACCGCAATCGGACGCGGCATTCATTACAGGTTTTGTAAACCAACATGGCAGTGAGCCGGCAACATTACAAGTTGGCAAACCAACATGGCAGTGAGTTGGTAGTGTGATGCACACCAGTGTGGAACGACAAATAATCGTCGCATAATAGTAACCAAATATGCCGTATCAGGCATGCTGTGAATATATCCTATTAATGATGTGTGACAATTATGGAACAATTTCTTTTTGCATTTGTGAAATGATACCCACTTGCTTTTAACAAGTACTCATAAGCAGTATCCTTCACATGGAGCACAGATTGTTGAGTTGACTACAATATGAAGGTCTACAAGAACCCCAAGTCTGTTGAACAGTATCCCACAACTGACACTACAGGTAGACAGGGCATATAATAGGGTGATCAACTGTCCGTAAATTTCACGGACCGTCCGTTATTTCAGTATGATGTCTGTAAGGTGTCCGTAATTTGGGGTCTCCAAATTACGGACGCCTTACAGACATCATACTAAAATCAAATTGGGGAATTTCAGGAAGGTATGCTGTTCCCCTGTAATAGGCCCCACGAGTTTAAAAGTTTCCACCCGGGGCCTCTCGCACTTATCTTTTAATCTGTAGACTGAGGCTGCCTGCAGCAGCCCCTCCCGAACCTCGCACAGACTGTGGACTGGCCCATTGTCATTCTGAGACCGCAGACGATTATCACAGATAGAATGACAATGGGCCCTATTATAGTAACAGCATGTGGTGTGCCTTCTCCTGCACAAATCTTGATTGCAGAAAGGGCCTGATGTCCCTTTGCAAAGCTGCGCGCTTACTGAAAAACTGTGAAGTGCACGATTGTCTCAACCTTATATAAACTTATTTTGATTTGTACTTATTTTGGTTGTCTATTAACTTATATACTATTGTGCGACCTCCTATGGTATGTCTGTAAAACGTATGTTTTGTACCAAATTTTTGTCCTGAATTTTGACCTTCTACCCTGAATTTTTGTCCTGAATTTTGACCCTTTGTCCTGAATTTTTACACTGACCGTCCTGAATTTGCACTCACGTAAGTTGGTCACCCTAGCATATAAGCTGCAAGTCATTCCCTATTTTGGGATTGAAAAATACAGTAGGAGGAATATGAAGAAATATTATGACTACCAAAATATACTCATTTATTTCTTTGATACACTACACAAAAGAGATCAAATATAGAAAATTCAAGTATTTAATCATATACATTATTCCCAGGTGTGTGTCTACAAGGAAGCGCCCCCTCAGAGCAGATGGGACCAGCTAATCAACCCAAACTAGGTAAGCTAAGATTTTTAAAAAAAACTATGCACGTTAGTAAGCATATATGCCAGCCCAATTGTACTGTGAGTATATATGTATAAAGAGGGACGATGTTGGCATGCTATGTGCTGTTAGACTGGAAGTGGGTCTCGTGTCTTTATGCACAAAAGTGTGCATGTTTTTATATAAGCACAAGTGTGGTGGAGTGCCCAACAAAAAAAACATTTTTGTTGATTCATGCATAATGAGGATTGATTTGTTTCCAGTGTCAGACAGGTTTGTTAATCAAGTAAGTATATGACTGAGAATGTCTTTTGCCATCTCCAACAGGCTACTGTTCCCCCTGTGCAGAAATCTACAAAGTGCAGATTTAAGCACAGTGGAAATGGAGCTAACTGTTCAAATGCACAATAATGTTTTTTTCACTGTGGCAAAACATTTGCCCATATGGAGCAAGAACTTTCTATACATCCACATCTAATCTGGGCCTTTCCCAACACAGAAAGCTCTTGAATTGTTTGAAGTTCTAACCATCTCCTGAGTAAGAAAGAGTTAGACTGGAGTTTGATACGTATTCACAAACATGCATGGCAAACCAAACCATGCAAGAGCCACTTCCCATCCTTAACTACTGGGGATTATTCTACATGTTTTCTGAAGAAATCTGCAGTGGTTAATGCATTTATGCCTGCAAGGACTACTTTTGTAAATCACTGGCAGGCAAAAATGCAGGCACAAATGCAGCTTAAAATTCTTTTGTGACTCAGGCAGTAATACATTTGAATTGTTTGCATAAAAGTATACACACCTATCTAAATGTCAAAGCTAGATTTGAATATTATTTTCCAACAACGTGACAGTGGGATTGTGCCTCTTGTTAAGGTTCACTTAAGAAAAATTATCACCAACATGGGGCATCATATCCAGCCGACAAGGAACTGTTTTAGGAATGCTGTCAGATGTGAAGCAATGCTTATGGGATAATCTACAACGCTAATGGGAATCTTCATTGAATTTAGCTAATTTAGTTTAATGATTTCTAAATCTAATCTATTTTAGAAATTACTGAAATTAATGCAATTAGTTAATTATTGGATTAATATAAGGCAGAAAAAAATAAACCATGGCCAAGAGCAAAATCAGATCTTTTGAACGTACAGAAAGCTTCTTTCTTCTAAACTACTTACAGCTTTTAAGTTTGTGATAAGCATGGCAATCCCAGATTATCTGCCTTCTAGGAAGAGAGAATCCTAAACAAACAAGTCATAAACCTTTCTAACATACAACCAGCTGCTTCCAGTCCCTGGTTTTTAATGCAGGTATAATTGACAGAAGCGCTACTTACAGGGATAAGAAACACAACACAGAGCTTTGTCAGGCTATGATATTTTTCTGAGATTTAAAAGGTTATTCTCGTTTCTGTGAATGATAATAAAACTTCCCTATCAGAAGCTGTTTCACGAACATCTGCGCTGGCTCAGAGAACAGCTAAGGGTGTTTTATGATTTGTGTGCACTGTCTAAACCGCATGCTTTTAATTTTGATTTTTTTTAAGGGTAGGACTGCAGGCAGCCTCACTCATATAAAGTAATTTCCTCTATTTCAGAACATTGCTGTCTACAATGCATGCATTAACTCGGAGATATTCCAAGTTACATGTTTGCTATTTACAGTAGCGGCTGCTGTGCAGGCGGGGGGGGGGAGGGGGCGGACGACAGGGAATTGGGGGAGGAAAGGAAAATGGACAATAAGGAAACATTTTTAAAAAATGGGGAAAAGAACATATCTGCCATCCGCTGCTCCGTGTCCTCGCTGAAGCACAGGCTCCCAGGCTCCCCTGTGGCCATCCTGACTCTGCTCTCATGTTTGAAAGCAGCATCAGGATTGGCATGAGCGCTGTGAATTTGCTCTCCCAGAGAGATTAGGAGCCTTTGCTTTGCTATATCCAACCCAACAACGCAGCTGGGTTCGAGACTGGTCAGTACGCATGCCGGTTTGGCCATCCAAACTGACATGAGTACTGATCACAGTGCAACCACTCCCTTTGTCATTGCTCTTGCGATGGCCCCACCCCCAAGACACGATTAGCCCTCAGAATCTGAAAGATAAAACAATAATAAAGGCGTTTTATTTTTTAACTTTTTGAGGCTAGCTAGTGGGGCGACGCTTCTCTGACATAGCGGAGGAGACTCCACTGGCTATTTAGACAGCAAAACGTAAAAAAAAACATTTGCAGCTCTCTGCTCTGACACAGGGCAGGTATTCATAATACAGCCCCAGACTTTTCCCAAGCTCTTTTTTAATGCATTTTATTTAATTGAGCAAAGTATTGTGTAAATAAGTCTTTCTCAAACTGTGGGTGAGCTAATTTTAATGGGGCGGAAAGCCCGAGCAATAAATAAAGATGCCTTTATATTCTGTATTTATCGTGTCACATTAGCTGCCTTCAAAGAAAGAGGTAAAATGCCAGGCTATATCTTCTGACAAATTACTGCTTATGTTTAAACATGGGAATTGGTGATTACAAACTCCTCTTACTTTTCAGTCAGAAAAAGAAACGTAAAGATAATTATGTGACAGTCTTACTAGTGTACAGGAAGTGTGAAAGAAATGGCTGTAGGATGTCATTTTTTGTAACACACAAAAAAATGTAAATACCTATAAATGAACAGTACACATTCAGTAGTTAGGAAGGCAAAAATAGAACACGTTTTTATGTGATTCTGAAGTGTGATGATAACAGATTTTAATAGGATCACAACATACAAAGACACTGTACTATTTACTTGATGCACAAATGATACATATTCACTGAAACCTCATTTCAACACATTATCATTTGTGCGCAATATAACTTTATCAATAAAACTCTCTGTTTGTGCACATTTAGTGGCCATTTCAATGGAAAATGTGCTGTCAGTGAATGACAGTGAACTACCACAAGATGCTTCAGTTACATTACCAAAAATCTTCCGCCACATGTCCATTAAAGGAGCTAGGTGGGTCGCAAAAATGTGTTTTTCTAAATATTGGGTCTAGGTTCTAAAACTTTTCAGGAGCACTAGTGCAGACGTAGATTACTGGCCTACCAATAGCTCTTACAAAATAACAATATATCCTTATAGATGCTAGTTGGCAATGAAAGTGGGTATGCCATTTTCTTGAAAGTTATTTTTTAAGGTGTGTGAAGTTGCTGGTTATAATGTGGTTAACCATAAAAAAAAATCTTTTATTTGATCACCAGGATCCAGAAAAGTACACAGCACAAACATAAAAACAGGGATATAAAATAGTTGGAGATAAATATGTTAGAAACAATTCTATAAAATAGATGTGCAAAAAGCAAAATACAGCAACTCCTAGAAGAATAAAGTGCTTCATGCAGGTAATTTCCCACGCCTGATCCACAGTGCGTACCAGAATCTTGAGAGGCCAAAGACCATTGATCTACGAGTGTCAGTGCACAAAGTTCTCATCACCTTAAGATAATGGCCCGGACCAACAAGTCTACACAATGGGAATATCCATTTTTTTCTCAGAGATAAATAATGTGGGCAGAAGAAAAGTAAATGGACAATAGACTCTGGACAGGCTTTGCACGCAGGGCACAGATCATCAAGAGAAGCACTAAAACACCACTTAAAACAAAATAGTCTGGTCGGCAGAGTCTTGTAGCGGAACTGTAAGAAAAGGTTGCGTGCCATGTGGTTAACCATTTTTTAAAAATGTTGCATACCACTCATAATAATGGCAGTTTTTGGAAGAATTAAAGAAAGTATGTAAGAAAATACATTGAAAATTCACACACTCCTGTAGATGTCAGATATTGTTGAGACACGCTTACAATTAAAATGAAAACCTTCTCCCCTTCTCTTAACTTTTGTAGTCCAGGAAAAACATATAGGGGCCGATTATGATGTCGGTGGAGTTGCCTCCGATCGACATCTCTGCAGTTTCTGAACCGACAGACCTTGGGTTGGCGGTCCGAAACCACAATTACAATGCGACTGTACATGGTGTGGACAAAACTCCCATTTCCCTATTTAAGCTTGTCGTGGGGGTAGAAACCGCCCGCAGCACAAGCTCCCATAGAGAAATGGGAGTTTGTGTAAATGCCTGCACTCAGGGCCAAGAATTGTGGCCTTGTGTGACTGCATAAATCACATGTAAGGTTTGCATCACTGTTGCACCATTTTGCGTGGTGCAAGAGTGATGCAAACCAGCCTTTATATAAGCCTGAGAGTTTATACTGTGCACTTATTACAAAGCTGCTTGCCATATTTGCTCGTCACAAAAATATAACATAATAAAACTAAAAGGATGAAATTTTAGGATCAGCTTACTATGTACCCGAATCATAAAAGCATTTTTAGACATAAACTTACATTTACAGGCAGAACTGCTCTCATTAATGGCTGTCAGGAATCCATAAAAGAATTCCTGAGAGGTGTAAATGATTTCGCTACTGAAGATTTTCCCACAGTGAGTGCGGGAAATCCACAATAGTAAATATTATGCAAAAGGAGGGAGGTGGCTGAACAAGGTGTGGTTAACCTACTAAGATTGAACACCCGCAAACATGTTCATTTACTGCCATTTACAACATGAAATACAACACCTTTGTACGCTGGAAACAGCTCTTTGTACACCAGATATGGCCAAAGGTTGAAGTAGCTCCCATTTCAGGATGGGAAGGGGAAAGGATTACGCCTGGATTTTTGTGCATAAGGTAAAACCTTTCTCCACTAGGTAAAATGTTTTCTCCAAAGAAAAGAAAAAAAAATGGGCATATGCACATGCAGCTGCCCTCCTCTGTGCGGATCAGACTCAATAGGAAAGAAGCACCCAGAACAGTTCCAGGAGGGCCAGACACATGCCAGATTTCAGACTAATGTATAATCACTGAAAAAAACAAAGGTTACAGGGACGCTATAGTTTGGAAATGGAATTTAAAAAAACCTTAGAAATTAACTGAGAAAAGCAAAGGTTACAGGGACATTATAGTTAAGCTCACATTTCACTCGTACTAAACAATTGAAATCGAGCAGTTATAGTTACCTGAGCTAACTATAACTTACACACATGCAATGCACTGCTTATGACCTTACATATTACATCACTCATGACATGGTCAGTGACATCATTGATGACATCACTGATGGCACCTCAAATAACATCACTGATGACATCATCCAATGAGTGCAAGTCTTTTCTAAGAGTTTATGATTGCTGAACATATATACTAAGCTACTACAAAAGTTAAAATAATATAGTAGGTATACTACTGATAAGTGATACTGTTTATAAAATGCTATCTGAGTGGGTGTGTGACTGTGTGTATCCATGTGTGAGTGGGTGTGTGAATGCCTGGATGGGTGTGTGAGTGTGTGTGTGAGTGAGTGGCTGTATGAGTGAGGGAGTGGCTGTGTGAGTGGCTGTATGAATGCATGACTGGGTGTGTAAGTGTGTGAGTGAGTGCCTGTTTGAGTGGGTGTATGGTTCAGTGAGTTGCTGTATTGGAGAGTGAGTGTATATATGAATGGCTGTATGGATGAGTGAGGGGATGTGGCAGCGCTTGTATGGCTGAGTGAATGGGTATGTAAGTGGCTGTGTGGGTGTGTGTGTGAGTGGTTGTATGGGTGAGTGAGTGGCTGTGTTGAGAGGCTGTATGGGTGAATGAGTGGAGATGTGTGTGGCTGTACAGATGAATAAGTGGGTATGTGAGTAGGTGTATGGGTGAGTGTGTTGCTCTGTGCGTGGCTGTATGGGTGAGTGACTGGTTGTATGAGTAGCTGTATAGGTGAGTGAGTGGCTCTATGAGTGAGTGACTGTGTTGCTGTGTGAGTACTTCTATTGGTCTGTAGATGGGTATGTAAGTGGTTGTGTGGGTGTGTCAGTGGGTGCATGAATTGTTGTATGGGTGGGTGAGTGGTTCTGTTGAGAGGCTGTATGGGTGAGTGAGTGGGGTGTGAGTGTCTGGTTGAATTAGTGGGTGTGTGAGAAGCTGTATGAGTGAGAGTTGCAATGTGAGTGACTATATGGGTGAGTGAGTGGCTGTGTGAGTAAGTGTTTGGGTGTGTGACTGGCTGTATGGGTGAGTGAATGGGTATGTGAGTGGCTCTGTGGATGAGTGAGTGGATATTCAAGTGGTTCTTTGGGTGCGTCAGTGGGTGTGTGAGAGGTTGTGTGGGGGTGTGAGTGGGTTTGTGAGGTGTTTTTTGGATGATGTCATTAATGATATCATTTGAGATGTCATCAGTGATATCATAAGTGATGTCACTGACGATGTCATGAGTGATGTAATATGTGAGCATTAGAAGTGCATTGCAGGTATGTAAGTTATTGTTAGTTCAGGTAATTATAATTGCTGAATTTCAATGGTTTTGTACAAGTGAAATGTGAGCCTAACTATAAAGTCCCTGTAACCTTTGTTTTTTTCATTGAATTTGAAAGGTTTTTTAAATTCTATCTCCTAACTATAACATCCCTGCAACCTTTGGTTTTTTTCAGTGAATTTCTATGTTTATTTGAAATTCTATTTCCTAGCTATAATGTCCGAGTACCCTTTGTTTTTTCCAGTGAATTTCTATGGTTTTATTATTGTGATTTCCTAATTATAACATCCATATAACCTTTTGTTTATAAAGTGAATGGTCCTGTGAGTGGGTGCATGAGTATCTGAGTGGGTCTATGAGTGTGTATGAGAGTATCTGATTAGGTCTATGAGTGAATATATGAGTGACTCCGAGTGGGTGTATGAGTCTCTGAGTGACTCTGTGAGTGGGTGTATCAGTGTCTGAGTGAGTCTCTCAATAGCTATGTGAGTGGCTTTCTAAATATCTGTGTGGGTGTGTCAGCAGATGTGTCAATGACTGGAACACAATAAAGGGGCACCTGCCCCTTCATTGAAAAAAGTACACAGTTTTGCATAAAATATCTGCCCAACTTTCTACCGGTTAATTACTAAGTGGTACCTCGTTGGGTAAAGATCCACTATGTATTCTACACTACAACTGTGTAATGGAGCATGAGGAAATATCACCAGTGATGCAATTTGATTGTTCCTCATGCTTCCCTATCCAAAAACTGGTGATAAGACGAATCTTCTTATAGAAAAGTCAACAAAAGTACAAAGAGATAAATCTCCACCAAACAAGGGTCTTTTTTCTTAACTATATGAAGAAAGTACATCTTTGTTTGGTGGAGATGTCCTCACATTGCTCAGCATCACAACACGTCAGCAATATCAGTGGGAAAAGCACTGAGAGCCTTTTGAGTAAACTACCCACCCATCTTTTCTGTCAAGAGGTGGGAAGACCTTTGCATACTACTAAGATGGATGGGTCAGGGCTAAATGGGAGCAGCTTCCAAGTGATCTGCACATTTAATTTTACGTCACAATAACTACAGATTATTTTCTACTAGATCTACAATGCATGTACCTTCACAAAGGATTTCTGATTGTTTTTGAATTTGGAATTTCCAAGAAAAGACACTTGCTTTGCTTTTGCTAAGCCCAGGAGTTACAATTATTTGTCCTTTATAGAAGTAGAGCTTTAACTGTGGCACCTGCTATGTTTACATTTGTAAGTGCTTCCTATTGGGGTATATTTTCTGTGAAATGTGCATCAGGGCCAGAACAGAAGCTCACCTGCCTATTTATTGAAAAAGAATACACACGCTTGCACAAAATGTTTACCTAACTCAAGTACTTTCTACTACTTAGTTAGTAAGTGGTAACTCATTGGGTAAATGTCCAGTGTGTACAGTATGCTGTAGCTGCATAATGGACCATGAGGAAGTGTCTGCAGGGATGTTGTGCACATTTGGAAATGTGACTTTTCCTCCGGCCTCTTTCTGCGGAAATTTGTGACAATATGAATTCTCCTACAGAGAGAACAACAAGAGTAGAAAAAGGTAAATCGCTACCAAATAAGCGAATTTCCTCTTAGGTATGTGAAATAATTGTTTGTTTGTTTGGTGGGGATATCCTCTTATTCATTGGCATCAGGAATGCATCACGGAAATTGGTGGGAAATGTGTTGAGGGTCTTTTTGTAAGCTGCCTATTATCCTGGCATAAGGTGGGAAGACTATTGCATGTGAGGTGTTTTAGTGTTGTTTGAGTGTGTATAGTAATATATTGTTATGTTTCATATAGATGACCTAATATAGGCATGGTTTGAGATGCCCTAATATAGGCATAATCTTTCACCTACATTAGTTCCCTATTCTCCACAATAACGGGCGCTGGGGGGCTGAACCTTATCTAGACTATGGTTTGAGTACAGAAGGAGGGTTTTTTCCGAACAATGGCCTCCTATACCATCTTCGATGTGCTCATCCAGTATGATTAAATATTCATAAGAGTTCTAGGAAACCTGGCAGGGGCTAGAATCCACCTGCATAAACATCTACGTAACCGGTTCATCCCATACGTCATCTTAATACCCAACAATGGCTAACACAAGACACAAGGGACAAAGGGACTCTATACTTTTCTGTATAAATACAGCACCTCTTGCTATCAGTAGTTAGAGGGAACCGAGACTTCCAGGCCGACACACTGACCAGAGACACTGAGGCTCCTGCATGCAGTCGCCCCAGCTGACAGTGGTCTAATCATCCCTTGCGGGGTGTCCAACTCGAGACCAGGACGAGGTCCCACACTCTCATTATTCAGGTAATGGGGTTTGACTAAATCCTAGTGGGATTCTTGGCTTCTTTTGCACCTACTCACATGCTAGGTACACTTAGGTACATCTAGACAGGCATCGTAGGAGTATGCGCCTTATTTTATAAATGCATTTTATATTCATGTATATGTTCATGACTATTGCAAAATGGTAGAACTGTACTATCCTTTTTTATTCACTGTACTGCTGATCATTTATCTCTGCTACTGTTTAACAGTTGTTGCAGCACATATATTTTATACTAGAAGAACAACTGTGCAATAAATTCTTATTGTAAACACGCTCAACTGTTTCTTCTGTGTAACTCTCTGAGACCAAATGAGCAAGCACGAGTGACTGAGCGAAAAGTAGTACAATGTTTCCACAAGTCTGAGGAATCAGGGTTGTTGTGTTCTGAGGTTGCCAAAAACGAATCTCTCTGATAAAAAGGAGATTCTAGTGGCACTGTGAGCTAGCTAATGCAAACAGGCTAACATACGCAGTGGGGGTGCACAGAATCAGTCTACCACCAGGCCCACAGTGTATGTTATCCAAAAGCGCAGGTCCTCCAGGGGTACTATAGGAACTACACTACATGGCGCCACCAATGTTACTTTGGTACTTATTTAACAGTAGAATCTGAGTAGTTCAGTCGTGCTTATTCTCAGAGACCCCTACTCACAAAAACCAGAGACTTCTGGAGTGAGTGGGCACAAACTCCGCCACAGCTGAGTAGGCGAGATATCCTATTTATTTACTGATGGTTAATCAAGCTTGAGGGACATTTAGTTCCCAAAATTGTGCAAAACACCTTATCTTAACTTCCTTGGACAGTTATTCCGTGTTCTTAACACAATGACTACCGAAAACGGAGAATTAGACCCGCTGGCACAAATAGGTCAGTCAGATGAGGAAGATGCCAATGCAATAGATCACTGACAGAATATCGACGGACAGAATATCGAGGTACAGGAGTCTCGAGTCTACAATATCGATGGACAGAATATCGACAGCCTATCTCTACAATGGTAAGTACAAAAATATCGAAACCAAAATATAGTTGTTTAAAATATCGTTGTTTAAAATATCGTTTTTTTTAAATGTCTTAAAAATAATTAAATAATAAATATAATTAATAAAAACTTAGGGGCCTATTACGATGGCGGTCGGAATACCTCCCTGACCGCCATGGTAACGGGAAAAGACTGCCCGCAAGGCCCGCGACATAACCGCCGGCCGTATTACGATGTTCCTTGCTCGAAATCCGACCGCTGCAGTCGGATCGCGGGCTTTAACATTGCGGCGGTTGCTGATGCACGCAGCACCACCGCGATGTCAAAAGGAGCATGTCCTGCATTTCCCTGCACTGCGTGGCAGGCACTACACCGTGCCTGCCACCTGGTACAGGGAAATGTAAGGAGTACCATGGGTGCCCCCCAGTGCACCCACACCCCCCCAACACATTGGGGGCCCGCAACGGGCCCCCGGAAGACAATCAATGCATGCCTTTCTATGGCGGTCTGACCGCTGAGGAAAGGCTGGCTACCGCCGGCATCATAATCCTGCCGGCGGAGCCTGCACTGCACCGCCACCATTATCCCTGTCCTGATCCGTCCGCCAGGCAGGAGTGCGGATGGCAACCGGCGGAAAAGCGGCGGTCGGAATTTCCCACCGCCGCGGTCACCACCGCCATCCTAATTTGACCGGCGGATACATATATATATTTTTTTATATATATATTAACTTAATAATATTAATAAATAATTATTTTATCTAATTATGAAATGTTAGAAACATAAGAAAAGTTATAAATACATATATATATATACATAAATCTGTAACATAAATATAAAAATAAAATATATATATAATAAATTAAAATATTAAAATTAATAGATATTTAAAAAAAAATATTTTACACTACATTAACTATAAAAATAGGGAAATGTTGGATAGCATAGGGCATAAAATTACTATTCCCACTACAGAAAGTGCAACAGTAGGGAAAGTGTTGGATAGCGCAGGGGAATAATTTACTATTCCCACTACAGCAAATGCAACAGTAGGGAAAGTGTTGGATAGCGGAAGGGAATAATTTACTATTCCCACTCCAGTGAGTGCAACAGTAGGGAAAGTGTTGGATAGCGGGTGGGTAAAAATTACTATTCCCACTCCAACAAGTGTAACAGTAGGGAAAGTGTTGGATTGCGGGGGTTAAATTTACTATTCCCACTCCAGTGAGTGCAGCAGTAGGGAAAGTATTGGATAGCGGGTGGGTAAAAATTACTAATCCCACTCCAACGAGTGTAACAGTAGTGAAAGTTTTAGATAGCGGGTGGGTAAAAATTACTATACCAACTCCAGCGAGTGCAACAGTAGGGAAAGTGTTGGATAGCGGGTAGATAAAAATTACTATTCCCACTCCAGCGAGTGCAACAGTAGGGAAAGTGTTGTATAGCGGGTATGTAAATATTACTATTCCCACTCCAGTGAGTGCAACAGTAGGGAAGGTGTTGGATAGTGGGTGGGTAAAAATTACTATTCCCACTCCAGTAAGTGCAAAAGTAGCGAAAGTGTTGGATAGCGGGTGGGTAAAAATTACTATTCCAACTCCAGTGAGTGCAACAGTAGGGAAAGTGTTGGATATCGGGTGGGAATAATTTACTATTCCCACTCCACTAAGTGTAACAGTAGGGAAAGTGTTGGATAGCAGAGGGGAATATTTTAGTATTCCCACTCCTGCAAAATAATTAACAATAATTAACAAATAATTAATTTTTCAAAAATAATTTACCTCCCACTATATTCCCCTATAAACGTCACCACCAATATTGTAAAATATTACACAATTAACATAATTATTTAACAACTAAATAATAAAGTAATAACAATTAAAAAACAAATTAAAAACAATAAAAAAATAAATTAGTTCACACAATTAACACTATAAAATAACTTTAAATAAATATTGTATATAAAATAATAATAAAAATGTTATTAAAATTAAATTACTTCCCACCCTACTCCCCTATCAACCCACAACCAACTCATAAAAAAATTACACAATTAACATATTTACCAATTAATTATTAATAATTAATATCAAATTAATAACTAATTAATAACATTTGTAACACACTTAACAATATAAAATATGAATTACATAAATATTAATTAATAACATGATTAATTAATTATTATTAAAGTACTCCCACCCTATTCCCCTATAAACCCACAACCCGCGACGGAACTAAAACGCATTATTTATGTTTTTAAAAAAATTAATAACTTCTAAAAAATTATTATTACATATATTATAATTAAATTACTTCCCACCCTATTCCCCTATAAACCCACAACCCGCTACGGAACTAAAATACACAAAAATTAATTAACATAAAATTAATTACTTGTAAAAAATTCAAACATACATTACAAACATAAGCTATACTTTTAACACATATACTAACATACAAAACAATAAAAAAAAAATCGATATTTTTACTAACGATATTACTAACGTCGATATTAATTAAAACAATATTTCTTACCTGCATGTCGATATTCTGGTCGACGATAATCTTGATGGTCGATATTCTGTCATATCGATATTTAAACATCGATATAATGGTATATCGATATTTAAACATCGATATTATGTCTGCATACCCAATGCAATACATATTGCACCCAATGTAAGACACACACTCACAGTTAAACTCCTCAAAAATGGTGTACCAGCCAGAGGAGGTGTAGTGATATTCGTGATAGAGGCACACGAAGATTTCCAAACAGAGGTGTTCTATTCATGGGTTACATTCCCAGCAGCAAATGCTATAACAAGAACTTTTCATTATTATACACATGAAGAAGTCCCAGCAGTCTACACTCCGTTTGAGGAGATTGAAATTCCGCTTACCTAGCAGGAATATAATTTCTGGTTTAATGGCGCCCTACCCTACTCAAGAAGAAGAGCAAGACTCGGTCCATTAGGAAGACCAGGAGCAACATGGCAGATATTAGCGGCCTATGCACCACATCCTGACATTGACACAATGCCAAATGATAAATTGCTTTTCCAACACAAAGAGTTGATAAAACTTTACAGAAACATGACACAATTCGTCATGAGGACACTTGCGGTCCAACCAACAGTAATTACACCAAATACAGCTCCTACACAGAGCACAGCTACTAAAATTACTCCACAAACATTATACGTGGTAATGGGTAAAATGCCCACAAAACGTGAACAAATTCCTTTCTGGGTAGCTCAGAAAATAACCCAGTTAGAAGCAGTATTCCCAAATACCACACAATTTGAAAAACACAGAATGTTAGCAATCTGCTTGCCCATGGGGATTACACCACAGTTAGAGGATTGTGCCTCTTGGGGTACAATCTTCGCTGCCATATATACCAGAACTCATGGTATTCCTTCATTAGCAGTGATACCAGATGTATTAAGACAAATACAAAATGAGTACGGAACAGAGCCTGCTCTGAACTTAGGGATGCAGTTATTAAATAACTACGACCAGGTATCAGCCATAATACTAGCTAACATTAAAGGGGAAGCAGCATCAGTGGCAATCCGCCAACGCCTACGGGAGTTCTCTCCATTAGAACAGGAGAATGAACTACCCAAAATAATTGAAACTGCGTATGCAGAGTTAGGCAGGGATAGTTTGGGGGGGAAAAGCTTTAAAACCTCAACTAATGGGCAGTCCCGAAAAGGAACTTCTAAGCAGACACCAACTTCTTCTAAAAAGAAGTGGGATAATAAAAAACAACAAAAGTTTAAAGGCAACAGATCTCAGTCCCGAGGTAGGTCTCCTCCACAGGAGCACTCTGAAAAGAGGTACAACCTTAGGAATAGGGATAATATTAGGAAACCTGACAGGTATCAGGATACTGACACACGTTCCTCTTGTTCCTTTCAGGGCTCGAAGAAAAACTCTGAGAGAGAAGGACGGTCAGAACACAGAGAGGAGCGCACACAGTCCAGAGACAAGCAGCGCACTCCAGACTTTACTTCTAAAAAAGAAGATAAGCCAAAATCAAAACCTCAATTTCAGAAAAAGAAAGTTGCTGCTCTGAAAATCAGACATGCCCAGAATTCTGAGGACACATCTTCTGAACAGGGAATGGGCTCTGACGATGCTAGACAGTGCGGCAGAAGTAACAATAGCACGCCAGAACCTGAAGGAATTTCTGGTGACAGCGGACTTGAATGATTACATCACGGTGGAAACATCAGACAAAAGGGTGAGCGTCCCACATAAGTTACATGAAATAACACTCCGGATGGAGGGGGACAAGCCCAGGAAAGTAAAAGGTCTCTTTTGGAAGAACTTATCATCTGAGTATGACATCCTGTTAGCCGAACAAGATTGGCTGCCAGCATTCACAATGGAGTGCCCCAGGGGAGAAAGTATAATTGATCCTGCATTTTCCGACAATGTTCCCGTTCACCTTAAACATACATATGCACGGGAGTGGGCAGTAGCCCGAGCTCCAGCATTGTACAAAAATCACGCTGGGTGGGATGAGGATTCAACCTACCATGCGATCCCATTAAAAGTTTCACCTAATGCTCAGAGGCAATACCCAATAAAGCAAGAAGCTAAAAAACAGGTCAGGGAGATCTTAGATCAACTTGAATACCAGGGGGTCATTGAAAAATGTACCTCTCCAATGAACAATCCTTTGTTTCCCGTCCCTAAACCCAACAATACATATCGTCTAGTTTTAGATTACAGACATTTAAACTCATGCACAAAGACATTTGCTGTCCAAAATGCACATAGTGCCGCATTAATGAATAACATTGTGCGGAAGAAATACAAAACAACACTTGATATCTCAAATGGGTTTTTCTGCCAAAATATAGCGCCTGAAAGCAGGTATTTGACTGCATTCTCAGCGTTAGGGTCCCAGCGACAAAAAGGGTATAAGAATAGCCCCGGCGTATTTTCAGGAAGGGTAACAGAGTTACTTCAAAAATTTGATGAAGAAGCATTGTCCTATGTTGATGATATTTATCTAACGGACGATGACTTAGAGAGGCACTTGACCAGGGTAAGCACCATTATTATGGGGTTTGCCACAGAGGGCTACAAATTTAACTTTAAAAAATCAAAAATAGCCCACCTCAATGTCCTATTTTTGGGATATGAGCTGTCAAGTGAAGGGAAAAGTCTAGCAGCAAACTTTTTAGAAAAATGTGCGCTGCTCAAGACTCCAAAATCATTAAAAAATTTACAATCAATACTGGGATTCCTGATTTCGGCAGAACATACATTTTAGATTACGCACAAAGGTTAAGACCTTTCTACGACCTAATAAAACCTGACTTTTCAGCCAGAAATTGGACACAAGAACATACTAATATTCTTCGTTAACTCCAGGAAGACATGATAGCTTGCAAACACGCACAAACGTACGCCACTTGGTGAACCGTATAATTGCGGGTCAATGCGGGTACACTTACTTAACCTTCAATGAAGGAGAAACAGTACCAGTTGCATACAAATCACACCTGTACACAAATGCAGAAATGCGTTTCACTTCAACAGAGAAAATCCTGACAGCTATTCAGACCGCTGTAGCAAGAGAAAGAGCTCTAGCACAGGGGAAACGCATTATTGTCGTAACCCCGGTACCAGCTTTAGAAGCTGTTACAAAGGCTAGCATTCCTAATGCTAAAGCCTTACATCCGAGATGGATATAATGGGCTAATTCTCTTACTGCATCGGACGTTGAATACAGATTTGATCCAAGTTTAAAAACACAGGCATTCCTGCAATATGAACACGAACATCCTCTACCAAATGAAATATTGCCTCTCGATCAGTATGAATATATTATTTATACTGACCGATCTGCGCAACCGGCCATAGAAGGTAAGCAGCAATACAGCACAGTGTGTGCTATCGTTAAAGGTAGCATGCAGGATGGAAAAATCTATCCGAGTTGCACAAAAACGCAATCGCTAGGAGACTGCACGGCACAGTTGGCAGAGTTAAAAGCACTGATACTGGCACTGGTAAATACGGATCACGAATTCCCCACACTAATCGTGTGTGATTCGTTTTACTGTGTTCAGTCATATAATGAATACCTAGACCATTGGGAGCAGAACGGGTTTAAAGATGCAAAAGGTGGCACAATTAAGCATAACATGCTATGGGAACAGATAGCAGTGTTGAAAAACGAGCTACCAAGGACTCACGAGATCCATACACTGAGTCATCATTGTGATGGCGTTCACGTTGAAGGAAATTCATTGGCTGATGAAGCCGCAAAGGGGGCTGTTCGCACGGCTTCTGTAGCTGCACTCCAAAACGAGAATAGACGGTGAGATTATGGTAGCTGTCATTGCTTCACGCAAAGGCAGCACAGCAGTACCTAAAAAATTTCCACTCAAATACTCCTACAAGTTAGATGCAAGTAGCATTCCATATGCTCAGATTCCTGGAGTGGGGGATAGGGTAATACCAAATATGGATCATAGGCAAGGCTTAATACTAGCAGCACACGAGGGTTTGGGCTCTGCGCACACAGGCATTACAGCGACTATTTCTTTATTGAAACAGCACTATTGGTGGCCAGGGTTAACTAAGCAAACTAAAGACCATGGGGACAATTCCGATTCGGGCCGGAAATCTCTCCGACCGAGCCGGATCCGGAGAGATTTCCGACCGAGCCGGACTCCCGCAGTCCGACCGAGCGAGTACGATGCGGCCGAATGCTGCCCGACTCGATTCGGTTGGACTCCCATTGAAGTCAATGGGAGCCGGTCGTACAACGCGTACACGGGCTCCCATTGACTGAATGGGTACGTCGCGAACAGGGGGGCCCCCTACAGTGGGTATGCATCGGTGCGACTCGCACCGTACATGCATGTTTAGGGGGGACCCTTGGGTCCCCCCTGTGTGCGACTCGTGCGGCTACGCATGCAGGGGGGTACGACATGGACCCCCGAAGTCCGGCTCCGACAGCTCTTTGGAGCCTGACGCTACGAGTCGGTCGGGCTGTTCGAAGCGCGCATCGTACTTGCTTGGTCGGGAAACATCTCCATTGCGTGGTGCGAGCCGTGTCCGTACGAGTCGGTCGGAGCGGTTGGGACCCGGGAACGAGTTGGTCGGCGATTTCGCGTGCGCTCGCATCGTACTTGCTCACTGGGACCACTGTACGAATCGATCGGGAAAAAGGCCTCCGAATCGGATCCGGTAAAGCCGAATCCGATTCGGAGCCCTACCGGCCGAGATCGGAATCGGCCCCTATGTCTTAAATTGCAACATCTGCCAGCAGATGAAAGGCTCCATGGTAGCAAAACCCGCGCAGACGCCATTATTAAAATCAGACAAACCTCTTGCATGTCTGTAGACAACAGGATGTGGGAGCACACCGCTGACCTCTCAGGCAAGGTTTGCCCCTGGCATTCTGGTAAATGCAGTTTCTTGTAGTTCGCTCCGATATTTTCGAGTGTTTCGCCAAGGTTGGTGCAGATAGTGCTGATCTCTAGACACGTGTTTCTGGTTTATTAACCGTCATCAGTAGAGAATACAGTCTTGTATTTTGGGGTTTGCTGAGTAGGCTGCCAAACATTATATCAGGTCCGGTACCTCTCACTGGCGCGCAGGTGCTTCATCCACGAGCTCGTCAGCTCAATGACTCACAGGAGTACTTTAAATAGACAACAGGATGTGGGAGCACACCGCTGACCTCTCAGGCAAGGTTCGCCCCTGGCATTCTGGTAAATGCAGTTTCTTGTAGTTCGCTCCGATATTTTTCGAGTGTTTCGCCAAGGTTGGCGCAGATAGTGCTGATCTCTAGACACGTGTTTCTGGTTTATTAACCGTCATCAGTAGAGAATACAGTCTTGTATTTTGGGGTTTGCTGAGTAGGCTGCCAAACATTATATCAGGTCCGGTACCTCTCACTGGCGCGCAGGTGCTTCATCCACGAGCTCGTCAGCTCAATGACTCACAGGAGTACTTTAAATAGACAACAGGATGTGGGAGCACACCGCTGACCTCTCAGGCAAGGTTCGCCCCTGGCATTCTGGTAAATGCAGTTTCTTGTAGTTCGCTCCGATATTTTCGAGTGTTTCGCCAAGGTTGGCGCAGATAGTGCTGATCTCTAGACACGTGTTTCTGGTTTATTAACCGTCATCAGTAGAGAATACAGTCTTGTATTTTGGGGTTTGCTGAGTAGGCTGCCAAACATTATATCAGGTCCGGTACCTCTCACTGGCGCGCAGGTGCTTCATCCACGAGCTCGTCAGCTCAATGACTCACAGGAGTACTTTAAATAGACAACAGGATGTGGGAGCACACCGCTGACCTCTCAGGCAAGGTTCGCCCCTGGCATTCTGGTAAATGCAGTTTCTTGTAGTTCGCTCCGATATTTTCAAGTGTTTCGCCAAGGTTGGCGCAGATAGTGCTGATCTCTAGACACGTGTTTCTGGTTTATTAACCGTCATCAGTAGAGAATACAGTCTTGTATTTTGGGGTTTGCTGAGTAGGCTGCCAAACATTATATCAGGTCCGGTACCTCTCACTGGCGCGCAGGTGCTTCATCCACGAGCTCGTCAGCTCAATGACTCACAGGAGTACGTTAAATAGACAACAGGATGTGGGAGCACACCGCTGACCTCTCAGGCAAGGTTCGCCCTGGCATTCTGGTAAATGCAGTTTCTTGTAGTTCGCTCCGATATTTTCGAGTGTTTCGCCAAGGTTGGCGCAGATAGTGCTGATCTCTAGACACGTGTTTCTGGTTTATTAACCGTCATCAGTAGAGAATACAGTCTTGTATTTTGGGGTTTGCTGAGTAGGCTGCCAAACATTATATCAGGTCCGGTACCTCTCACTGGCGCGCAGGTGCTTCATCCACGAGCTCGTCAGCTCAATGACTCACAGGAGTACTTTAAATAGACAACAGGATGTGGGAGCACACCGCTGACCTCTCAGGCAAGGTTCGCCCCTGGCATTCTGGTAAATGCAGTTTCTTGTAGTTCGCTCCGATATTTTCGAGTGTTTCGCCAAGGTTGGCGCAGATAGTGCTGATCTCTAGACACGTGTTTCTGGTTTATTAACCGTCATCAGTAGAGAATACAGTCTTGTATTTTGGGGTTTGCTGAGTATGCTGCCAAACATTATATCAGGTCCGGTACCTCTCACTGGCGCGCAGGTGCTTCATCCACGAGCTCGTCAGCTCAATGACTCACAGGAGTACTTTAAATAGACAACAGGATGTGGGAGCACACCGCTGACCTCTCAGGCAAGGTTCGCCCTGGCATTCTGGTAAATGCAGTTTCTTGTAGTTCGCTCCGATATTTTCGAGTGTTTCGCCAAGGTTGGCGCAGATAGTGCTGATCTCTAGACACGTGTTTCTGGTTTATTAACCGTCATCAGTAGAGAATACAGTCTTGTATTTTGGGGTTTGCTGAGTAGGCTGCCAAACATTATATCAGGTCCGGTACCTCTCACTGGCGCGCAGGTGCTTCATCCACGAGCTCGTCAGCTCAATGACTCACAGGAGTACTTTAAATAGACAACAGGATGTGGGAGCACACCGCTGACCTCTCAGGCAAGGTTCGCCCCTGGCATTCTGGTAAATGCAGTTTCTTGTAGTTCGCTCCGATATTTTCGAGTGTTTCGCCAAGGTTGGCGCAGATAGTGCTGATCTCTAGACACGTGTTTCTGGTTTATTAACCGTCATCAGTAGAGAATACAGTCTTGTATTTTGGGGTTTGCTGAGTAGGCTGCCAAACATTATATCAGGTCCGGTACCTCTCACTGGCGCGCAGGTGCTTCATCCACGAGCTCGTCAGCTCAATGACTCACAGGAGTACTTTAAATAGACAACAGGATGTGGGAGCACACCGCTGACCTCTCAGGCAAGGTTCGCCCCTGGCATTCTGGTAAATGCAGTTTCTTGTAGTTCGCTCCGATATTTTCGAGTGTTTCGCCAAGGTTGGCGCAGATAGTGCTGATCTCTAGACACGTGTTTTGGTTTATTAACCGTCATCAGTAGAGAATACAGTCTTGTATTTTGGGGTTTGCTGAGTAGGCTGCCAAACATTATATCAGGTCCGGTACCTCTCACTGGCGCGCAGGTGCTTCATCCACGAGCTCGTCAGCTCAATGACTCACAGGAGTACTTTAAATAGACAACAGGATGTGGGAGCACACCGCTGACCTCTCAGGCAAGGTTCGCCCCTGGCATTCTGGTAAATGCAGTTTCTTGTAGTTCGCTCCGATATTTTCGAGTGTTTCGCCAAGGTTGGCGCAGATAGTGCTGATCTCTAGACACGTGTTTCTGGTTTATTAACCGTCATCAGTAGAGAATACAGTCTTGTATTTTGGGGTTTGCTGAGTAGGCTGCCGAACATTATATCAGGTCCGGTACCTCTCACTGGCGCGCAGGTGCTTCATCCTGTGCATGTCTGTACTTGGACCACTGCGGCCCCTTACAAACGGACGGGGCTTACAAATATATCGTGGTTGCAGTGGATTCCTGCTCGAGATTCCTATGGGTATGGCCTCAGTGCTCGGCTGACGCTGACGCTCGAACTGTTATCAAAGATTTGCGAGTCTTTATCGGCACATACGCAGTGAGCACGTTACATTCTGACCACGGCCTGCATTTAGCTCTCGGGCTTACAAAGAAGCCTGGGCGTAGCATTGCGGTACTCCTCTCCGTACCATCCCGAGGGAAATTCGGTTGTGGAGAGGAAAAACCGGGACTTAAAGCAATCTTTAACAGCTAGGGTATTAGGCAAGGGCGGTAGTTGGGTCAAACACCTTTATGGGGTACAGCAGGCGTTAAACAACCAGCCAAGAAACTCTCTAGGGGGTGTCACTCCATATGAAGTTCTCTTTGGAACACGAATGTGGGTACCTGATCTTGATTGTGGAGGCGCTGTGGCAGATGAAAAACCATTTGATATCCATGATCGTTTGGCTGTTTTATAGGATCTAAATGAATCCAGGGCAAAACAAAGCAATGTCCGACTAAAGCAGACCGCCACTGGGGAAGTCAAGGCAGACACGGCAAGACCTGTCTGGATCCCAAAAGTCGGGCATCTGGTCAGAGAGAAAATATTGCGGACAAAAAGGAATTTGGACCTTCATACAGAACACCTGTACCAGTCCTTGCAGTACAAGGAACAAGAACTGTACTTTTGCCGCCTCTTGCCAGGAAAAAGGAGAAAAGATTTGTCTCAATCGACTTAATCAAACCACACTATGTGGCCCATAATAAGCAGTAAGCCTTGTGGTCTCCACAGTAGCAGACGCCCTCCTCTCGCTACAATCCAAGAAGTTCAAACAGAAAGACTCATCACGTTTGAAGAGCCACCTGTAAGGAATGAAGGACTAAGCAACAATGCTATGGAACTTGTTCCACTTGAGACCAGACATTCAAATTCAAAATGAAAATCAGATTAATTCACAAGTTGCAATTAGACCTAATACAGAAGTCTACGTCAACATGCCTCGTCAAGAGCATAATAACATTTCAACTAATCCCGATGCAATTCCTACAATTGATCGAACTACTCCTGGCTATTTCATTGAACTTTGATACGTTTTCTCTGGATCCAAGCGAGCCGGAAGCGACGCCAGCCAAAACACCATTCAAGCAACAAATAAAGAACTTTCTTCACTTTCTAAAAGACATACCTGGTATCGCCTTGGATTGAACTCTGGGTAATTTCTGGGATATTGTTTTTCTATTTGGCTTGGCTTAGTACTAACTTTTAGTATGCTTATTAATGGACGCTTACCTTCAACAAAGCTCCACAGCCCAAAGGTCAATATACTACTGAAGCCACATCCATTATCACATCGTGAGCAAAGAGACTTGTCATCAGTGAACATTACAGCAGTTCCTATACCGGATGGTATAGTATGGGGCAAGGTTGATTTTAACATGTTTGGTCCGACCGTTCTTTTAAAAATTAATCATGTATTTAAAATTTCATTAAGTGATATCATTACCTCAAGTACATTTTCTGATGATTGGGACTCTGAAACAATTAACAACATGTTGTCTGATTTAGAGAAAACTACTGCATTTTCTAATAATTAAATGTTAGAGGGTTCTTCAGATTATGACACATTGTACTGTTACCAACATTATGGTCATCATTTCCTGCACAAATCCATTTCACCTAGGAATGTTTTTGAGTACCATCAGTGGGAACATTGCCCAACACCACCAAAAAGTAGTCCACAAACATTTGCACAGAAATTTTCATACTTTTCAGGGTTTAACACCACAGACCCAGCCTCATATTACTACAAGGTTGCACCAACATCGGCACTGAAAATTATGTTGACAAACACAAAACAGATTTACTCTGCTTCCTTTCTGGCCCAATTGTCTGAACAAGGTTTCGACCTATGGAAAGACAAAATTGACTTAAAATCAGTTTGGGGTTCAAGGGACTGGCAAGTCCAGGGTACAGAGACACTATTTAGAGCATGCCTCATTCCACAGCAGATGATCTTTTTAATTGATACTGTGCAACAGACATCCTGTCTTGGACTAGCCAAGAGCAAGGACCTGAACACCCCTACGTTTCCAACACCAACATATGGGGGGTGGCAGAATTCAACTACAAAAGAAGGGGCAACAGTGGATGACATTTTAGAGTACAATAGAACAGACCCAAATTGAAAACAGTGGGTGGTTTGGCCCTTAGACACGAATAGCTGTCATAAGCGATTCCTGAACATCACCGAGGGACTCAGTATCCATAGGCCAGACCCACGTTATGTACAGAGAGAGCATCCATGGGTAGTGACATCCTATGTGTTGAGAAGTTGTGCCTCAGTTGGCTAGAAACCTCAACACTTGCAGAAGTGAAACAACACTTATCTTTACTCTCACTTGACATGGATCTTAGGGACTTTTTATTAGGACACAGGAAAACACATCAAAAACGTTTCATATATGCAGGCATTTATGCTGCCTATAATGAAAACTGGAAGATTTCCCAACAAGAGGCCGCAGAGAGAATACGGGAAATAGACTTTATAAACTTAGAAAAAGCTTTAGCTGTGGTAGATAATGGGTTAACAACTTTGACCTCCAGGATATATTCATTGGGCAACATAGTATCTTCTGCTATCGACATACTGGAACAGGATTTAGCCATATTACAACACGGCCAATCTCAGTTACGTTCTATTATGTTTATTAAGCTGGACGCTGCAATCTTTGCGTGCAGGCTTTGTGCCTTGGTGTTTTATAAACAGTACGTCTCTGTTTTCTGAATACAATCTAACAGATACACAGATAGAAATGGCACAAAGGGGAGCTAAATATACAATGCTGCGTATTGAAAAACTGGACAGGCTACCATTCACAGTGGCGGAATCACCATCAACAGAATGGCTAATTCACGGCCATATCACTCTCCTGGTCACGACCTTTCAGTTTCAGTATTGCCTTGACCAAAGGCAGGCAGATATGAAAAATTGGGTAAAGAATACATTAAGGAATCCTGGGAATTACCATATAGATTTCGATGCCGGAGTGGGGATCGTGAAATGTTTCTGAGTGGTACAAACTGCAAGAACACTTTAAGCGGCTCTCTCATGTGTCAGGAGATTATTTTAAACGGAGCTTGTAATGGTTCGGTGGCGAATCTGTCTTGCCACATGAAAAGAACTCCAGCTGCCGTGGTCACACCAGTGTTCGAGTTACTCTCAAATGGGAGTTACTTGATGCTGAATAATCAAGGTTGCTGTGGCATGGTTCCGGGCATCGCCTATCTGGTCACTGTGAACGCCAGGGTTACTTGCTGTATGCAAGTATTGTTTCCCCCAACAAGTACAGTCAGGGAGGTGCCTTTGTGGCCTTCGTTAGAGATATCTTTTATAAAATTTGACACTTTGAGCAGAATGAAAGCCATGCTTTTACAGCAAACTGTACCCTTAACCTCCGCTCGAGAGACCTTTGATCTTCAAGTGGCAAGGACCTCGACCGAGATACAGGCACTTATTCGTGCAAACTGCCCCTTTCATTTCGTAGAAATGGTGGGTCTTATCTTTAACATGTCTGATACGAGCGGTATTGTACACTTATTTAAGACCATAGGGTCAGGTTTTCTAAGCACCTTCCAAACAGTCCTCGGAGGTAACCCAAATTTGATACACTCCGTATTTGGAAGCATCTTTGGAGGTTTACCTCTGATACTGCTTTTAATTGCTGGAATCCTGATTGTCATTTTCCTGATACGCAATGGACGGCCCAATCATGTACAAAATGGCGAAAGCTCTTCTGGAACGTAGATACCGTGAGCGCATGGTACAACATCTGGACACGCCTCGCCTACGAGAACTGAGTGCTTCTTGGTTCTTATCGTTTAGACCAGTCTGGATGGACTGCATCTTACCTGTTCTTCGATGCCTGTTTTCGGTGAAGAATGCATGTTGGACATTTGTCTGACACTTGAGTCAGAGACGCCTGCGGACTTGAACACGAGGCTGGAACCGCTGAGGTCCCACGCTCGGCTGTGTCCCCAGCGTATTCCTATCGTGACGACTGCATTCCTTGAAAACCCGCAGGTGCCTTTAACAACTGGGGTGAGCATCAGCTCAGCCACCACTAGCGCTGACACCAGCATAAGCACTACAACAAGCACTACGGGCACTGAGGTATCGACTACAGCACTGGCTGCCGATATGCCAACTATGGGCAGTATTAAATATCATCTGTGCTCCATTGACGTACTGTGTGAAATATTACAATTCTCGTCCACTACAGCAAGTGACTGTGATGTTGCATCTCCCAGCCAGGACACTTAGGGG